>OX456985.1:66080935-66388682 GCA_949752695.1 Melanostoma scalare
CGGGAACGGGAGTCTTTACTAATATTGAAAATGCAAATGTAACTATGTCGGTATGTTTTTCGTATGTCTCCCGTTCAAACTGCTAAACAGATTTTATTAAATTAGCTACAGAGATGGTCTAGAACATGCGGAAGGATAAAGGCTATATATCTATCCTTAGGTATATTCCCACGGGAACGGAAATGGGAATTCAAAAACTACGGTCTCAAAAGTATTTTTAACAGGACTACAAGGTGTTGAAATAGGGGTTGAATGTTTTTTTTTTTGGAAATACCGCCATTTTTAAGGCTAGGAGTTTTATTTCCTAAAAAGTTAAAAATGCTGCTGAAAGTCACTATTCAGCCTCGAATGAGATTATTTAATCAAACTGTCAACCTTTCAATTTAGAAGTTCATAACATTGTATCCATTCTTCTTGTCTTTTTTGACATTATGTTGATCGACTATTATCGACTGTCTTGTTTCGGAGATACATCTTTATCCTGCGTAGAGTTCAAAATGAGCGTTCACTCGAATCTACCGACACAGGAAGCTATAGATGGAAGGGTAGAATCGCTTGTGACTGATTCGTAGACCACGCTCAAAACTGCTATTAATGATTGATGACTAAGGAGAAAAATTGGTTTTTGTCCTTATACCGGGGAAAATCCAAATACTAAATGAAATGCTTATGAAGGGCGAAAAATAAAAACAGAATTCTCTGTATCAATATTTATTTTCACTTTAAATGCTTTATATACTAAGCCACTCCATTGCTCAAAGCACACAAGACACAAGACCGTTAAACGAGTGATAAAATTCCAACAATTGCCTCTCCTTTTACATTGTAAGTTGCTGCTGCTGCGCTGGCCTGTTGTCACCTCGTCGTCGGCGTCGGTTGCAAGTACCAGTACTTCGCATTGTCACTACGCACGACGCGACGACGGATGGGCCTGCACTAGAGTTTTTCTCATTCCTATTTTTAAGTCAAAACCACCATTACTTAGCCAACGAGGTTTCAGGGGCCCTCATTATTATGCAAAGGCAATGCAAATGTATTTTTTCATCAAACAAAAACAAAACTGAAAAGATGAAGATATAAGAATTAGGCATGTCTTAAAAAAATCGATACAACAAAATAATCGATATATTGTTTTTAATGTGTCGATATATATCGGCGATGTATTTTTTTCCAATTTATCGATATATCGATACGTGTAAAAAAGCGATAATTTTTACTCGACTGTAGATACCCCAATTTCATTGAAAAAAAAAACATATCTCAATATACCTACCGTTACCAATTATTTGAAACAGACATGATAACTTCAATAGAGCTGAGCATCGTATGAGAAATAAAAGTGCTCCTTACACCATTCAAGGAAGCAAGGGAAGTAATACATTACAAGTTAGCTTAGCAATACCAATTGCAAACTTACTCCAGAGATGGCTTAGGCAAATGAAACCTTCTACTAAGGTAGGAGTTGCTATTCAGGACAGTTAACGAGTTGAATTCGTTGCCAGATTTAAGCCTTTCGACAAAAAATTTCCATCTCGTTATGGCAACCATACTGGACCCTCGCTTCAAACGGATTCATTTCAGAAGGTTTCCACATCAATTGCAGAATTGGCAGAAGAAGTTCTGTTGGGACGCTACACTGTCATTGTGGTCTGCCCTCGAGCAAATTGCAGCAGACATTGTATTTGCAAGCACCGAATCCGTTCCATCGACCAGTAGTGGCATGTCCAGCGAAATGAAGTAGTAAATTGATCAGTCCGTCATATCCATATATCATATCTGGTATAACTGTCGCCATTTCGCTCTTGTACCTTACGAAATGGCTCTGAAGTACTCGAAACCAGCTGCGTCGTCGGTTTCATCAGAAAGAGTTGTATCTGCTGTAAAGAAGAAGTCGGATCACAGCTGAACATATCAATCAAAGAGTTTTTTTACTTTCTCTCTCTCTGGCATAATTATTGCGAAATAGCTCATAAATAATCAATCTTCTATCTTATATATAAAAATGAATCGCAAAATGTGTTGGTAAGCGCATAACTCAACAACACCTGGACCAATTTGGCCAGAAACGGGAACGAGAACCGAAAGCTTAACGTTATTTGAAAAATTCTTTCAACTCTAGGATGTTACATTATCCTTTATCCCTCAGTCACAATGACTTATAAATGGTTCCTGTCAAGGTTTGTTCCCCATATTCCCACAGGAACGGAATTTAAAAAATTGCACGGATATTCCGATTATATTTCATCCCTATAATCCCACTGGAACAGAAGCGGGAACGAGAACGGGAACCTTAAAGTTACTTGATCGATTTCCAAAATTCTTTCAACTCTATGATGTTACATTATCCCTCTTCCCATTTAAGTGGAAAAACGAGAACGGGAACCTTAAAACTACAGACCCGAGCAACGCCGGGTGGCTCAGCTAGTACATATAATAAAAACGTAACAATTTGTTTGTTTGTGCACGCTAATCTCAGCAACGACTTATCCTATCTAGATGGGGATTTCAGTAATATATTGTGGTAAGCTTCACTTCTTAACATTTAGTTTTTATCTCATGTCAATCGGTTGATAAATAAAAAAGTTATGTCAATTCTTGCGGACGAAGTCGCTGGCACACCTAGTTGTGTATATATGTAATGTATATATCGATATATTTTCCCATCTCTAACATCCCAAATAAGAATATTTATTGCACATTGCCTTAAGGGAGGGGTAAACCCTGGGAGGCTGAAAAAGGGCTTTTTTACGATTTTTTAATGAAAAATCTCATAAAGTAATTTAATTTATTGATTTGCTACATTATTAAGTATAGTCTCAAGTATCTTCTATAAATGAAAAGATTACTAAAGTTTTTAACAGTTAAAACACTTTTTATATTTCCTCAGATGTACAATTAAATAATTTAATATATAATATAAATTAATTTATAAATCTCACTGACGATGGAAGCATTGTTTCTGAAATGTACATCTGAGGAAATATAAAAAGTGTTTTAACTGTTAAAAATTTTATTAATCTTTTCATTTATTAGATTAAAAAACACGTGGATTATCTCAACTAAAAAAATTATCTTCTATAATTTTTTCATACAAAAATATTGAAAAACAAGCCGACAATAGTGCATTTTCCGAGACGCCTCCACTTTTCGGTCTTTTGCGGTGTGCAAGATAACTTTTGACAGGATCATCTAAAATCAAAATTCTAAAGAGATTTCGTTAAAAGACAACTTTCTCCAGGTAATAACACGAGGTTTTTTTTTCTTTGCAATTTTGAAATTTTGGTGACAATTTGAAGTGAAAAGTCGTTTTTTCGCCTAAAAATGCCGCCAGTTTGTAGTTGTCAATTCCGGAAAAATGAAAATTTTTTAAAATCCTCGTGTTATTACCTCTAAAAAAAATATATTAATGAAGTGTGCAAAATTTCAGAAGGATCGGTGCAACAGTCCCGAGATATTTTGCACACCGACTTTAAAAATACTAGTTTCGAGATAAACGCGTTTAAAGATAAACGCGAAAAACAGAAAACTGAATGGTTCCCCTCAAAAATATTCCATTTAGAAGCGTCATTAGAGTGAGCTCCCTTTCCCTGAACACAAAAAAAGACCTCGAGCTACCTGGAACCAATCATAAAAGGTTGGTTCAAGGTCGTCCGGCCGGCCCGGCCCCCCTCTATTCGCTCGCCACGCATACCTACTCTAAAATCATCTAAAATCAATGTAACTTTTCGAACTCAACTCGGAATGACTTGAAATTTTGACACAAAATTCTTGAAATGTAGTATAATAAGAAAATGCAATATATCGATTTTTTTGAAACTGCCCAGGGTTTACCGCTCCCTTAACTATGTGAGAGCTTTGGCTTTATACTCGGGCTATGTGTGGGGGATAAACCCACCGAAAACCCTCCCTCTAGATTCGCCCCTGCTGCTGCGACTGCGAAGAGTTCGTGGGTGAATTTGAATTTTTGTTTACGGTACAGTAGAATACAGCGAATGTTTGTTTTTGTATTTTAAGTAGGTATGAGATACGAGAATGCTTTGCCTACCAGCTTCCAAAACAGTATTACGTCTCTGGTAGTAGAAAACAACAGAACAAAAAAGCAAAAAAAAAAAACAAACAAGCCATTTAAAGATACCTGTTGCGAAGTTATCTTTCTGCTCAGCCAACCGTTGCGTTAGCCAAGTTACTTAGTCCAAGCTCCAATAATAATAAAATAATCCCGATCTGCCAACGATGATTCCACCAATTTTAATCAAAATTTCGTGTGTAGTCATAAATAGATAGACAAATTCGTGTTCTTTAATCAAATCACTGCATATACAAACAGATATGCTTTGAAAAAATATCTTTCATAAGCTGTTTTTGTTGCAGGTAATTCGTTTTTGGCAAATGGTTTATTTGATAAATCAAAAAAAAAAAAAAAAGAAGATTAATCATTATTTAACGAATACACTCCAACTCTGCTTGTATTTTTTTCTGAAAGTTTTCTATTAGATCGCCTAGGGTAAGTTCTTTATCGATGTGACTTCAACGAGATTAGAGGTGTATCTTGAGTACTTTGCAGATACTACTTGTTCATAAATTTCAACAATGTCAAGTGCTGTTCCTTCAGCCATCTGAGACAAGGTCATAAATGAATAACATTACTTTTCACTTTTTTACAGGAAAGGTGGGGGTATATTTAACTGTATGTCGATCTGCAACCAATCCATTTTGCAAGTACCAAAGCCAAATCAAATATGGATTTGCAATCAAAGAATTCAGACCTATCATAATTGATATAGTCAATGTGTGAGCCTCTACTAACTTATCAATTCAAAGATTATAAGAGAATATGAGGAAGAAGAGAGGCAATGAAAAACAAACATTTTATTGAAAATAATGAAAAATGACTACCAAAATATCAGTTGAAGTTGGACTGCCTAACTAAGAAGTTTAAAACAGAAGCGAGTAGAATTTCTTGAATTAGACCGATAAAAAATACTCAAAAGCATGTTTTTCGCATTACTTGTGACGATCGGAGCTGTCGCCGGTTTGGTGTACACGTTTCTTGTATGGAATTTCGACTACTGGAAAAAACGTGGTGTCAAAGGACCAACGCCAAGACCATTTTATGGAAGCCTGCCGAGCATGGTCACACAGAAGCGTAACGTTGCATACGATTTTCAGGACATTTACAAGTAAAACTTAAAAAGTACACAAGTAAAGTAAAATTTCTTTAATTTCCTCATTCGAAACTACAGACAGTATCATAAAGACGAAGACTTCGTTGGAGTTTACAGTATTCGAACGCCTCAGTTGGTGATTTTGAATCCCGAATTAGCCTTCAAAGTGTACTCGACAGACTTTAAGAACTTTCACGACAACGAAGCTGCAGCTTGGGTTAGTTAAAAAGAACTTCTTTGAGAGTGTTTATTTATGGTTGAAATCATGTAGTTTGACGCCAAGACTGATCCTATCATTGCCAATAACCCATTTATGTTGACTGGGGAAGCATGGAAGGAACGCCGACAAGAAGTCACACCAGGGCTTACCGCCAACAGGGTATAGAGTTGCACGCATACAAACTTTTATTGTGAAGCAATCAAGTGTTTTTACTTTTCTTTCGAAGATCCAAACAGTCTTTCCAGTAACACAGGAAGTCTGTGGAAATTTAGTCAAATACATCAAAGAGCAAGGAAAAAAAACAAACGGCAGCGCAATGAATGCCAAGGATGTAAGTGATTGTCCTTTTGTCATCATATTCAAATCTTTGTGTGACGTGTTTGTATTTGCAGTTGAGTTTACGTTACACGGCTGATGTCGTTACCGATTGTGTTTTGGGTATAAAAGCTGGAAACTTCACTGACAATCCCACACCAGTTTTTGAAATGACCAAGAGAATATTCCAAACCACTACAGTTTTTACTATTTACGCTGTCTTGATTGGATTGTGGCCAAATATTAAGTCATTTTATAAGGCCAAATTCGTTGAGAAAGATATAGAGCAGTTTTTCTTTGGATTGATGAGTTCAGCATTCAAATTGCGCCGCAGCCAAAGTTCAAGTAGAATCGACTTCCTTAACTACATACTCCAATTGCAGGACAAGAAAAACTACAGTGATATGGAAATCTTGTCACACTCGATGACATTCTTGTTGGATGGATTTGAGACGTCATCTGCAGCTATCGCGGGATGTCTTTATCAAGTAAGTTGATGTGTAAGTTTCTAGTGTGACTCTGTTGCGTTAGGAAGAAGTCATTAGAAGGTTTTAATGTGTTTTTTGAAGTTCTGTTTTAACAAAGAGTGAAACATTTTACAGAAGATCGTTCTGATAATAATATTGCGTTGAAAAATTGTTAAATCTAACTTCCTGCTCATTTCAGCTTGCAAAAAACCCAAGTAAGCAAACGATTCTGTATGAGGAAATAATGAGTAACCTAAATGACGACGGTCTTATTGACTTCGACAAACTTGAGAATTTGCCCTACCTCAATCAGTGCTTTTACGGTAAAATTTTCAATGAATCTCGTTTCAACTGAAACTTAATTCTGATTTGTATTTCAAAAAGAGGGTTTGCGACTTATCCCAGCGTTAATGCAGGGAACAAAGCTCTGCACAGCTCATTGTGAATTGACCAACAAAAATGGCAGCAAATTGAAACTAAAGCCAAACGACATTGTTCAAATACCATTTTACGCATACCATTTTGATGAACAGTATTTCCCCAATCCAGAGGAGTTCGTGCCAGAGCGTTTTAGTCCTGAAAATGGAGGAGTCAAGAAGTTCCAAAATATGGGAGCATTTATGCCTTTTGGTGCTGGACCGAGAATGTGTTTGGGTATGAGGTTTGCACTAACCCAAACAAAGGCGGCCATTGCGGAAATCATACGAAATTTCGAAATCAAATTAGATCCCCGAACTCGAACGGACAACCGACTAGATCCCACACATTTTCTAGGAGCTTTGGACGGAGGTATTTGGCTGAAATTTGAAGAAAGAAATTAATACTTTAGTTACAATTTTTTTACAATAAATTAAGCAAAATAAATGAATGAAATAAGAGTTTTATGTATACATAGAAGAGTGCTATTACACATCAGCCTAAGTTTGCTGGTAAAAAATATATCTGCTGGTTATGAAAAACTCACACAGTAAGCGACAACCCATTACAATACAAAAATTTTAGTAATTCAGTGCTGAGAATGAAGTGTTGCCAACAACTATTCATTTTCCTTACTTACTTACTTACTTACTTAGGAGAACATTATAGTTCGGGGTGAACATCTTACATGTCGCGGTACAGCTCATACATCTGTTTCCTCATCCGCTTACGATAAGGTCCATGCATCCGCACCATTAAGTAGGTCTACAGCATAGGTGGGCATTAACTCGTTAATCCGTTAATCGTTAATTAACGAAGTTAACATTTTGATTAACGGATTAACTTTTAAGTTAACTTTTAAAAATGTTAACGGACACGTTAACTTCCGTTAATGTGCAGAAGTCCGTTAATCGTTAATCCAATGCCTACTATTTACCGCACGAAACCGCGGCGCGGCGCGAAAAACAGGTTCAGACCAGTATGAATTTCATACTATGAAATGACAAGTGCCGGGCGGCGCGTGGCAGCGCGTGAAACAAAAACAAAACTAGATATATTTGGCCGGCGCGTGCGAGTGAGAAAACTGCGAAGAATTTTTTTTCGTTTGATCATTTCATTACTTAGAGCCGGTGCTTACAGTGACGAGTGTTTTGTTTGCGAGTGTAACTTAGTTAAAAATAGTGTATTGTGCAGTTTAGTAATTAAAACCGTATCATGGAAGATATGGAATCGAATTCCAGCAATGCTGAGTCTCGTTAAAATGTGGCTGGACATGAAATCAAAAGACTCGTTCAACGATGCTGCATTCCTCGGGGAACAAATATTCATAAATCTATTTATTAAATACAATACTGCTATACCCTCAAGCGCTGCAGTTGAACGTTTATTTTCCACGGGTAAAGACATTTTGACACCAAAAAGAGCCTCGCTCCCAGACGAGAACTTCAACATGTTCATGTTCATGAAGGGGAATATGGACCTTATGCCCGACGATTAAATTACACATTTGAATTATACAAGTATTTTGTTTTATTCATAACCTTTCTTTTAAGTTCACTAACGCAACGATATAAAAATGTAATTTTACACATATTAACGGATTAAAGATTAACGTTAACTTGCGTTAATTCTTCCGAAATGTAACTCTTTAACGTTTAACGAAGCTAACTTTTTTTGTAGCGGATTAACGATTAACGAAGTTAAATATTTGATTAACGGTGCCCAGCTTTGGTCTACAGCAACGGTTGGCAAGAGTTATTCTCCGTTTGATCTCCGCACTGATGTTGTCATCCATGTCTATAGCGGATCCTAGGTAGACGAAGTCCTGTACTACCTCGAAGTTCTGTCTGTCTATTTTGACGTTTTGTCCAATTCGTCGATGTTCTGTGCCCTTGTTTGATGTCAACATATACTTCGTTTTGCCCTCATTATCCATCAAACAGATTTTTCCGCTTCTGTGTCAAAGCTCGTAAAAGCACCTATGACATCACGCTTTTTTCTTTCCATTACGTCAATATTGTCTGCGTACGCGAGTAATTACAGACTTTTGAAAGATTCCTCTGGTGTTGACGTTTGAGTTTTGCACAATCTTTTTCAAGTATGATGTTGAAGAAATCGCATGACAGTTTGTCGCCTTATCGAAAACCTTTTTCAATATCAAAGGTCTCGGTGAGTTCTTTTCCGACCTTGACGGAGCAGTGTGAATTCTCCAAAGTCATCCTGCATAGTCGTACGAGTTTTGCAGGGTTGCCGAAACTAGACATGGCTCTGTACAGCTCGTCTCTGTAAATACTGTCATACGCGGCCTTTAAATCGATAAAGAGATGGTAAATATCGATATCACACTCTCGGGTTTTTTCCAAGATCTGCCGTAATGTGAAAATTTGGTCTATTGTGGACTTCTCTGGTCTGAAACCACATTGGTAAGGAACTATCAAGTTGTTGACGTGGGGTTTCAGACGTTTACATATTACAACAGACAAGATCTTATAATCGACGTTAAGGAGGCTTATTCCTCTATAATTGGCGAAATTTTTGTGAGGGTTTCCCTTTTTACTTGCGATTATAGGTACTATAAGGCAAGTCTTGCAATCGTGCAGAAAAAAAATTTTGAGATAACAATTAAACATGGCATTACGATGATAGAGAATACGAAAAAAGTGGGTCCTGCAATTCTGTCTGTCTGTCTGTCTGTCTGTGTGTCTGCCTGTCTGTCTGTCTGTATATGGATCTACAGCCTGAACCAATGAACCGATTTTCTTCAAAATTTGCAGTTAAGGTCTGTGGAGCATCCTACAGAGGGATTTTTGGAATAGGGTCTCTAGGTCTTGAAATAACGGTACCTGCCATACAACCGATATGATAATACTTATTTTTCTCGAAAACGGCTTGTTATGTTTCTGTATAACTATTATTTTTTCCCTACTTTTGCTGTATCTTTATCCAGCGCAGCACGCTTAAAATAGATGGCTAGAGAGCCGATGTTTAATAATGAATTCACACTTAGCATATGAAATGGAATTGATTTTATTTACATTTTCTTACAGCTATTTATACCTAAATTATATTACACATCTATTTGGGATATCCCCTCTTATGAACTATATTACAAATAAGAATATTACAAATAAGAAGGGAACAACAGTTTCCTCAGAATCAATTTTAAATCTGATAATGATTTATCACTGTATCCAACATGTATTCTATCTTTGACTGAATATATTCTTTCTTTTTGGGTACCCATTAAATTTTTTATATTCTCAAGTTGCAACTTCTTAATATTCCTAGTGTCTGAAATTGATATGCATTCCCATATGTGAAGGTGATCAGTCTCCACTGGTGGCATGGTTTCCGGATTTTCTTCTTTTTCACTAGTGTTTTTTATATTTCTCAGCTTCATTGCTCTAGTTAGGACATTTATGCTTACTTTTGGTATCATCTCTTTTAATTCTTCTGAACTTATTTTTATTCTGGATAATGCATCAGCATTTGTATTCATCTTTCCTTGCTTAAAAACTATGTCAAAATCGTAATCCATTAAATCTACTCTAATTCTAGTCAACTTAGATGAAGGGTTCTTATGAGTAAATAAGCTAACTAATGGTCTATGATCTGTGTACACAATAAATCTTCTTCCATACAGATAAGGTCTGAAATGATTAATTCCCCAATGAATACCAAGTAATTCTTTCTCTATTACAGATTTATTTAGTTCATGTTTGTTTAATGCTTTACTGGCATATGCAATGGGCTTATCATCGCCTACTTCTCCTTGAGATAAAATCGCTCCTAGTGCATAGTTTGATGCATCTGTTGTTAGTATAAATGGTTTTGAAAAATTTGGGTAAGATAGGATAGGTGGTGACATTAGTTTTAATTTAAGTGTTTCAAAAGCAATTTGACAATTTTGTGTCCAGCTAAAAATTTGATTTTTCTTTAATAATTGGTTTAGTGGTTTTGCAATTTCTGCAAAATTTTGTATGAAACGTCTATAGTAATTACAGAAAGCTACGAATCTTCGAACTTCATCTACATTATCTGGTTTAGGATATTCTTTAATAACATTGTATTTATCTGGGTCTGTAGTTACACCTTTTGCAGTTATTAAATGTCCAAGATAAACTACTTCTGGACGTAGAAAATTACATTTGCTTGGGTTTAGTTTTAAATTATATTTACGTAACCTTTTAAAAACTTCTGTTAGATTGTTATTATGCTCTCTAAGATTTGATCCAAAAATTATTATATCATCTACGTATAGAAATGCAGATGCTTGCAGTCCACTAAGTGCAATTGATAACATTCTCTGAAAGCTATTTGTTGAAATTTTTAATCCAAAAGGTAATCTTTTGAATTGAAAGTGACCAGTGTCCGTAGAAAATGCTGTCAATGGTCTGGATTTCGGATGTAATGAAATTTGGTGAAATGAACTTGTCATATCTAAAGTTGAAAAATATTTTGCTCTTCCTAATTTATCTAATACGTCTTCCAAACGAGTTAGTGGGAATTTATCATCAACTACTTTTTTGTTCAAAGACCTAAAATCAACTACTAATCTCCATTTTTTGTTACCTTCTTTGTCCTTTTTTGGAACTATTAATAAAGGTGAATTATAAGGACTTATAGATGGTTCAACTATATCTTCATCTATCAACTTTTCAACTTGGTTTTTGATTTCATTCAAATTAGCATGCGGGAGTCTGTAATTTTTTATGTATACTGGTGTTTTATCTATAGTTGTTATTTTCTGTTCATAGAAATTATTTTTTGTTAGTATTTCATTTTCTAAGTGAAATATATTTTGAAATTGCTTGCATAATTTAAGTATTTCTGTCTTAGCGTTGTCATCTAAACTATCTACTTTTATTTCCTTTTCTATTTTCTTAAACCGATCTTCATCTACTAAACTATTTTTAAATTGTAATATTTCATAACTCGAGATTGGTTCTATTCCTAATGAGATATGTTTAAGCGTTACTTCTGAATCAGTTGTATTTAGTATTTTCACATGTTTGATTCCTATTGCTGGTATTAATGAATTTGCTAAAAATACTCCCTTTTTTATTTCTTTTCCATGTATTACGCTATCTTCTTTTACGTCTAAATCGACTTTATGAATTATCTCTGTTCTTGCTGGAATTTTAATATCATTTTTAATGTCTCTTGTATTCATATTCATTGGTAAAACCATTTCTTCCCCATCTAATGGAATTATTAGTACACATGTTTCATAATCAATCTTACAGTTATATTGTAATAAAAAGTCTCTACCTAGTATTGCATCTGTTGATATATTTATTTCCTCACTAACCACGTGGAATTGATGTTTTATATTTGTTTCTCCAAGCATGAGTTCTAGTTCTGTTATACCTTTCGAAAATATCGTTTTATTTGTTATGCCGTTTATTTGACATGACGAATATTCATTTAAATCTTTAACAAGAAACTCTTTACAAACTGAAATATCAGCTCCCGTGTCAATTAAAAATTTAAAAGTTTTGTTTAAATGTTTTATCCTTATGTTAACGAAATTTGTGTCGCATTCCCCATAGAAATTTAGAACCTTCTTTGGTTTCCCCGATTCTGCTGCCCGGGGATCTCTAAGTTTTTTGACCTAGTGTTACTATTGTGGTATCCCCTTGCTATACCTCTACCTCTATTATTATTGTTGTTCCTTTCATAACCATTGTTATAACTGTTGTTATTGTACTGTCTATTGTTGATTCTATTATTATTTGTAAATTTTGGATAGGAAGAATTATGGTTGTATTGGTATCTACCACTATGATTTGTCCTAAATTGCATGATGTTATTTTGTCGTGTAGACGCTTCAACCTCAATTGCTATCTGTACAGCTTCATTAAATGTAGCTACTCTTGATGCTTGTACTACCTGTCTACATGCTTCATTTAATCCATTTTTAAAAACATGTAATCCTAGTTGGTCATTTAACTTTATTATAATTCTTTTATTGGCTTCACCCTGTTCAGTTATCTGAATCTCATTTAATTGTGAAATTAGTACTTCTATCCGCTCTGCAAATTTGTTAACTTCTTGTGTTCCCTGATGCTGTCTAGCTAAATCATTATGTAGTTTCAATGGGTTTATTTTTGTTTTGTAAATATCTGTTAAAACTTTCTTTAAATCTGAGAAATTGTCAGGTTCTTTGTCTAGAGTCAGAAGCCTGTTTTTTGCTTTGTCAGTTACTTTAGTTGCTATAACAAATTTAATTAATTTTTTCTTTTCACTTTCTCCACCTAAAGTATCATGATAGAATTCAATAAGCCCAAAAAAAATTTGAAAGGTTTTTTGATTCACCGTTAAATTCTTTAATTAGCTTTGTAGCTGTTATCATATTGAATTCTGCCATTTTTTTTTTTAGGTTAAGTTTTTTTTTGTTTTACAATAGTAATAGTGATTTCTTTTCTAGAAATTGTTTATTTCTTAAAATTAGCTTGCGTACACATTTTTTTTTTTTTATAGTAAGAATGTTTACTTCGATATTATATTTCACAATGTATATGTATATATATATATTTTTTTTTTTTATTCATTGAACGGAAATTACAATTTTCTTTTTTTGTTTATTTTATCTCTTTTTCGCTTCAAGATTCTTTTAAAATATTAAAAAAATATCAGCAATCCGTATTTTCAAAAGTTACTTTTAAAAGCAACCTTGCATGCATCCTATGCATCCTCCTGCGTTTATGCTTCGACCTACGAATGCGTTTCTTACTCCACTTTGCTTTCATTTTCTTCTCTGATGGTCTTCTTGGTGTACTGAAATCCACAAAAGATCGTCATGTAATGTAGATGATGATGGTGTTGAAATCTTTGAGTTGGCTTTTAGGGTCGTTGCTCGTTGGCAACTTTTGGAAGATCTTTAAATGCTGGTGCAGACATATTTAGTCTGTTTTTATTGGTTTTAATATAGACTATCATAAACTTGCAAGTATACATATAATAAATATTTTCATTGAAATATTGCGATTGCTGGACGGATGTCAGCGATTCAACTGAGGGATAAGACTCAACTTGAAATTTGTACGTTTGAAAATTAACTTATATTTGGTCCGCTTCTTGTTGTTAAATTAAATTTAACGAACAAGTTGGCAGGATCGCCATGTTATGTTTCTGTATAACTATTATTTTTTCCCTACTTTTGCTGTATCTTTATCCAGCGCAGCACGCTTAAAATAGATGGCTAGAGAGCCGATGTTTAATAATGAATTCACACTTAGCATATGAAATGGAATTGATTTTATTTACATTTTCTTACAGCTATTTATACCTAAATTATATTACACATCTATTTGGGATATCCCCTCTTATGAACTATATTACAAATAAGAATGCATCAGCATTCTGCTTCTCATAAGTTACTAATTGGGGCAGTCGTCTCATTTCTAATGTTGACAAACTTGCATTCGGGAGTAGTGTAACAAAATACATTCAGTGCCACTCACAAAGCAACGTAGTCAAAACGATGTCTTTGAACTTAGCTTTTGTTGGCCAAAGGGGACAACAAAATTGTGTACATCGTTTTACTATGATATTAAGTATCAATGAAAACGTGCTTTTTGTTTGTATCTCGTATTTTGGTTGTGGCTCTTTTCGAATGAATGTTATTACACTACAGGCTCCAACGATTTCGATAAAATTTTGTGTGAAGGATTAATTTAGGATTGTTTTTCTTATGATGTAAAAAAAATTTTTGGAAAAGGCCTAAAAACGGTACCTCCCATAGTACCGTTTTTTTAAAACCGACTTTCTCGTTAATGGCTGACACGATCTTGACGAAATTTTGGATTTAAGAATTCGTAAACTGAGAAAGAAAGACTGCATATCAATATTTAAAAAAACTTAGTTTTGGAAAATTTTATAAATTTTTTTAAAAAATTTTGATTTTTCAAAGTAACTTCGAAACTATAACTTTGATTTTTTTCAAATTTTTTTTTCAAAATAACTCCTGTTAAGGTCTAGAACTTTGCATACTCGACTTTTAAAAAACAGTTTTAAAAAAAAAGTGAAAAATAAAAAACCGTTTTTTGGAAAAACTGCTCCAACGATTTTGATTAAATTTTCATCATTCATGTTTATTAGCGATTGCAAAATAATGGCGTTCTTAGAGTTTTGCTTAAAACCTTTGGAATATTTAATTTAATTTTTTCATTATTTTGCGTGATTTAATTCAATTTCCATAATTAATGTGTAGTTGGCAACCACAAAATATATTATGAAGATCTAGATAATACCAAAACCTTTAACTCGGCCTTTATGTTTTGATATCGTATTTAGAACACAATCGCAAGTTCGTGCGACCCAGTCGTGCCCATTTTTTCCTTACTATTTGTAAAAAAAAAGCGAGATAGTTTCTTGATTGAAACTAAAGATTTTGCGTTTAAATATTACGAAATGAATTGCACCCTAAAGAGCAACGTACACTTAAATTGACTAAGTGCTTTTCAACCAAGTAGCTACATTTGCTTCGCATGATTTGGTGCTTTTACACACGGTTATGAAATTTATCAGCAGATGAATGGGCAGCAATTTTGTACCGACCATTGTTTGTTTTATTACTAACAGAATTTTTGATTCATAGTCCTTAGATTATCATACAAATCCAAATTGTTCATGAAATATGTCGACGATATTTTGATTTTACAATCATAAAGACTCATCTTCACTAGCGTTTTCCTGAGCATACCAAATTTACAATACAAAGTAAGACGATAAGCATTAATTTTAAAGAAATGCCATTTTTCGATTTGTGATGCAAACGACAGAAGAATGGAAGGAAACGATAGCCGTGTTTTTCTTTCAAGTCAGTTGACAGTACAGTAAAAACCACGTTGGCAAGCAACAACATTTTTTTTTTTTGCTGATGAAAAATATTTTCCACGGTTATCGCCCTCCGTGAAAAATTGGCAAGTTCTCCGATAGTAATGAAAATACTTTACCGATTAACCGTCCGGTATTGGCATCAAATTGTAGGTCCCCTCCATTCCCTCACAAACCATGGTTTTGAGAAATGAGCTATAGGACTCGGGGGCTCCCGCTCTGTCACGCCACTCCATTTATTTATTTGTTTTATTTAATGGTGGAAGAGTTTTTGAGATAGGTCCACTTGTTTTTGAGTTCCCATGACCGTTTCCGTGGGAATACAGGGATAAAATTTGGTGAATGGTGCATTATAATTTTTATGGAGCACTGAAGCACATGCCAAAAGTGGGTTTGATGTCAATGGGAGCGAAACGAAGTGTATGATGTCATCAAACAAAGACGAAGCATGTCGATGAATTGGACAAACCGTCACAATAGACGATCATAACTTCGAGGTAGAACAGTGTTCAGTGCACGACGATGACGGGCTTTCTATAGCAAATGAAGGCAAATTGCGGAAGAGAAAGAACTCGTATGAGGTATCGCATTCAAGTAAAAAAGACCTCAACCCACTTCTTAGAGTGTAAAACTGGAGCGAGCTTGTCCGAAGTGGAAATTGTTAAAAGATGGTTTAGGATTGGTTTAGGCCCAATTCATCCCGTACTGTAATACCCACCTGAAAAGAAAAAACCACGGGCTTCTGTTAAATGCCAAAATCCTAATGTGACTTTTTGGTAAGTAGTGGGCTTCAATTTCAGTTATGGAATACGGCTTCCTTGTTTTAAGAAAACTCATGTCTATTTTTTTCCAACCGTTTACTTAAATCGATAATAACATTATTTCGGTTAGAGAAGAAGTTGTTGTTGATCATATACGATTTGACACCGTTTTAATTTCATCTGGAAGATTTTTGAAAGTCAAAGTCAATACCAATAGTTAAACGACAATTTAAGACCTCGAACAAAACATATACCTAATCAAAAATTGACCAAGAAAAAGTTATAGAACGTTTAGACCTTTTAAAGTTAGTAACACAGATTGCTTCATACACCTTTTGCAGTATGGCATGTGTTAATGAACATATTCGTCTACTTAGGTCTTGATAGCAATTTGAAGTTCTCACACCTATTTCATCATTTACTTGGTCAACAGGGCACCTAAGAAAATTTCTGACTGAACCTATCAATAGATTACGAAATCCTATCAGATACCACATGCACTTATCAAATATAATATTTTCAAAATTTATACAAATATCAAGTACTATTGCGTTAGCCATTTGAAGAAGAAACCCAGAACCGTAGCCTTTTTAATCGCGGGAGATAAGTGAGTATTGTCCCAAAGTAATTATGGCTTGCTAAGTGGTGGCTTGAATAGAAACAGCTAATTAATTATAGCAGAACGTCACGTCATATTTCTGATTTGGTGAAACTATACTTTATACTCAATTTAGCCTTTTAACAATCGCTGGGTTCGAGAATGCAGATTGGCTACAGCAAACACATCCAAGTCGTTTATAAAATTTCAAAATATTAACTGGACTGGAGCGCTCAGACCTAAACACCGGCACCGGTTAGTAGAAAAGCCAAAAGTCGCTGCCATAACAAAGAGAGCTTCGGTTAATAGCTCTCAATCAGATATTGGTCTGCTTAAGCGTTATTTTAAGTAAGTACACAATTGTTAGTAACAGGATTCTTCTTTCAATCTGACAAACATTCAAAGACAGATTTCAAGAACTAATCTTCCCATTGTAGTTTTTGAACAAATTTGAATTTCAATCAAAAAGGGTATCCAAAACCACAGTATAGCAGCCTGGTTTTAGGTCTTGTAAAAGACGTCTGGTAAAGCGATGATGGTGTAAGAACATCCAGAATGGAATTGAGACTCTACCCAGCTTTAAAATAATGCATGACCATGAATTACAACTTTTGAAGCTAAATATTTCAGTAATTTGATGTATTCTGTTTCCCCAAAATCATCATTTGTAGCAGCTTTATGGGTCCTGCTTAAGGTTCTGGCCTCTGCAGTTTTCTCGGTCTTAAAATCCGTGCATTGTCAACACACCTTCATACACTCTACGGGGCGCTCTCTTGTTTTGTTGTATAACTTTGGAAATATTTTAAATTTCGATCTGAAAATTTAAGGGCATATTTTTAAAATGTGGTCCTCCAAAAAAAGTAAAAGAAAACAATCGATTTTTTTAACCCATCTGGACTGAACGACTTTTTAATTTTTTTTTTTTTTGCAATATCTTATCTAATTTTATTCAATTTTCATAATAAGTGTGTAGTTGGCAGCCCTATACCACTAAATCTATATATATAAAGTAGGATGTATGTATGTATGTATGTATGTATGTCCGGGGTAAACTCCAAAACCACCCAATGGATTTTTATGAAATTTTCAGGGTAGACATAGTTTAGTCCAGAGATGGTTCTTGTCAAGGTTTGATCCCCATATTCCCACAGGAACGGGGTTGGGAACGGAAAATTAGAAACTACTCCACAGATTTCAAAAAATCTTTCAGCACTAAGGGTGCTACATTATCTCCCTTCATCAGGAACTTATACTATATTTCATCCATATAATCCCACGGGAACAGAAACGGGAACGAGGAGGGGAACCATAAAGTTACTTGACCGATTTCAAAAATTCTTTCAACTCTAGGATGTTACATTATCCCTCAGTGAGATAGACTTACATTTCATTCACATATTTCCATGGGAATGGAAGATTCCTACAGGAACGGGGTTGGGAACGGAAACTTAGAAGCTACTGGACAGATTTCAAAAATTCTTTCTGCACTGGGATGCCACATAATCCCTCAGTAACTTGGCGTGTATTTCATCCCTATAATCCCACGGGAACAGAAACGGGAACGAGGACGGGAATCATTAAGTAACTTGACCGATTTCAAAAATTCTTTCCACTCTAGGGTGTAACATTATCCCTCAGTGACATAGACTTACATTTCATTCACGTATTTCCATGGGAACGGAAGATTCCCACAGGAACGGGGTTGGGAACGGAAACTTAGAAACTGCTGGATAGATTTCAAAAACTCTTTCAGCATTAGGATACCACTTAGTCCCACAAAAAGACAGATTATATTTCTTCACAAAATTCCCGCGGAAGAGGAAAAACGAGAACTGGAACCTTAAAACTATAGACCCGAGCAAAGCCGGGCGGCTCAGCTAGTATATTATAAAGAGCAAATGCTTAAACCTTGCACTCAGCCTTATGGTTTTGAAACTGTACTTAGTAAGTACACAATCGCAAGTTCGTGCGACCAAGCCGTTGCCATTTTTTAAGTTGATTTCTAACCAGTCTAATTTACTTGTCAACTAAATGGCACTACCTTGCCGCTGTTGACTTTCTGGTTCCGCTCGGTGGGTAGTACATCCAACTGGAAATAGTCCGAATAGCTCCCTAGAACGTCAGGATCTGATCATACTGAAACCATTAGCATTCTGTGATGAAAAGTCAATAGCCTTCAATGCGTACCCAAATATTGGAAAAGAACAGACAATCTTGTTGTTTCACTTTTGTCTTTTTCCAAAACTAAAATCCGGAGTGGATTGGAGAGTGGGAGTGAAGAATTCGACAATCTTACTTACTTAGGTGGGCACTACAGTTTGGGGTGAACCTGGGCCTCAACCAACATCCTTCTATAACGACTTCGATTTCGGGCGAGCTCTCTCCAGTTTCGCACTCTAAGTCGGTTGATGTCTTCATCCACTTGATTGCGCCACCTAAGACGAGGTCTTCCCCTTCCGCAATTTCCCTGCAATGTGCTTTCGAAAACCCGTCGAGCCGGAGCGTTTGCGTCCATCCGCTCTACGTAGCCCAACGATCGTAGCCTCGCGGTGCGTACTCTTCTCACTATGCTCATGTCGCGGTACAGCTCATACAGCATATTAGCATACGGGACCAAAGATCATTCGGAGAATTTTTCTTTCGAAACGACCAAGGGTTTCCTCATCCGCTTTCGATAAAGTCCATGCTTCCGCGCCGTAAAGCAGAACTGGGATGATCAAGGTCTTATACAAGGTCCCCTTGGTTTTTCTAGAGAGGGATTTGCTTCTCAATTGCCTTCTTAACCCAAAGAAGCAACGGTTCGCAAGAGTTATTAGACCTCCGTTTGATCTCCGCACTGATGTTGTTTTCCGTGTCTATAGTGCATCCTAGGTAGACGAGGTCCTGTACTAACTCGAAGCTATGTCTGTCTATGTCTATTGCGACGTTTTGTCCAATTCGTCGATGTTCGGTGTTCTTGTTTGATGACAGCATATACTTCGTTTTGCCCTCATTAACCATCAAACTGATTTTTACCGCTTCTGTTTCAATACTCGCAAAAGCACCTATGACATCACACTTTTTTCTTCCCATTACGTCAATATTGTCTGCGTAGGCGAGTAATTGCACAGACTTGTGAAAAATTGTTCCTCTGGTGTTGACGTTTGAGTTTCTTACAATCTTTTCAAGTATGATGTTGAAGAAATCGCATGACAGCTTGTCGCCTTGCTTAAAGCCTTTTTCGACATCAAAGTTCTCGGTGAATTCCTTACCGACCTTGACGGAGCAGCGTGAATTCTCCAAAGTCATCCTGCATAGTCGTACGAGTTTTGCTGGGATGCCGAAACTAGACATGGCTCTGTACAGCTCGTCTCTGTAAATACTGTCAAGGCCGCGCTTGAAATCGATAAAAAGATGGTGAATATCGGTATCATACTCTCGGGTTTTTTCCAAGATCTGCCGTAATGTGAAAATTTGGTCTATTGTGGACTTCTCTGGTCTAAAACCAGAGTTCGACATTCAGAGTATAATTATTATCTGTCAAATCCATCAATCCAACTCACCAATTCACTCACGATTTAAGTTTTGGAAATCGACATTTCTATAAATCTTATTACGAACACGATCTTTGAAGTTTTCGAAATTTTCCGTCAAATACTATGCCACGGGGAAAGAATCAAACGGGGAAGAATCAAATAAAGCTTGGCGTAACTTATCAGGCCAAACTTGTTCAAAACTGTTTTTGTCAGAATATACTGAAAAAAACATTAAAATTCCTACTGAACCTCAATGGAAATTTGTACTGAACTACTAACCGGCCACAGTTCTTTAAAGAAGCATCTTCACCAAATGAGGCCATCTGTAAACTATGCCTCGAAAATGTAGAAACACCTCTGCATATTATTACGGAATGTCCAGCACTTTTCCGCCTCGGAAAGCAAATAAAGGGTTTTTCAAAAAGGACGCTACAAAAGTAGAGAAACAAGAACACCAAACGACGCCATATTTCTTGCCGTTCTTTTGACATTTCTCTTCAATAAGGGTTGCCATTTCATAATAAACGAGCCGAAATTATTAAAATTTACTACCGAAATTCGGAGTCAGTGGCTTCAACGTTAGGAGCGCTACGTCCAATTTATGGTCGTCATAATCGTCCTAGCAGATCAACGATTGAGCGTCTAGTGGAAAAATTTGAATCCACAGGCACAGTACAAAATGTTCCCGTGCCAGTGAGGCAAAGAAGTGCCCGTAGTCTCGAGAATATTGCTGCCGCTGAGGCTTCAGTTGCAGAAAGCCCAAATTTGTCTCTCACACGTCGGTCTTTCTCAAGCGTTGGGCATCTCTGTGACGTCGTTGTGGTCAATTTTGCTAAAAGATCTTGGCATACATTCTTACAAGATTAAATTGACGCAAGAACTGAAGCTGCTTGACCACCAAAAATGTCGTATGTTCGTGAATTGGGCTGAGCAACAACTTGAAAATGATTCGAATTTTCATCGAAAAATCATCTTCAGCGATGAGGCTCATTTCTGGCTGAATGGCTTCGTCAATAAACAGAATATGCGCGGTATTGGTGAGGCTTCAATCCACACTTACTCCATGAGTCATCATTGCATCCCGAAAAAATTACGGTTTGGTGTCAAGACCGGCACGTTACTGTGAATGGGGATCGCTACCGTTCAATGATAACCGAATATTGTTGGCCCCAATTGGACGGCACCACAAGCAACACAGCGAATGTCACAATCAATTTATTGGAAACTAAGTTTGGAGAACGTGTTATCTCACGACATGGTCCAGTCGCCTGGCCGCCACGGTCGTGCGATTTGACGCCGGCGCCGTTAGACTATTTCCTGTAGGGCTATGTCAAGTCTATGGTCTATGCCAACAAGCTAGCGACAATTGATGAACTTCGTACGAATATCGAACGTGAAATTGCGGCGTACCCCACAGGCGGATCACTAGTGTGAAGCAGAAAAGTGGGAGAGTTGTGATCGCTTCAAGATCACTACTCGTAACGCCGGAAATGAAGAAGAAGAATCGAACGTGAAATTGCAATTGCAATTTTGATTTATGCTTGAAAACCGTAGAAAATTGGGTTCAGCGTCTGGACTTCTGCAAGCGTGCCCGTGGTGGCCATGCAAAAGAAATCGAGTTCCATACATAATGGGAATGGCATCAAACGTACTTTCAAAGAAATAAAAAATTTCATTGATATCCAAAACCGTTTTTGTTTTATTAAAAAAAAAACTTTTTTAGCGCTCTTATTGAAAAACCCAATACTTGACTGCATTGATCATCCCCTTAGATAAACTCAAACTCATTCACCTAGAGAAGATTGCTAACTTCTGGTTCAACTTAGCAACAGTAAAACTGCCCTGAAACCTCACATGGGTTGGCACCTTAAGTTTCATTCAGACATCGCAGTGCCCAGAGCTGCCCAAGCTCAACCCGCCCTTAATCTAATATAACCGGGGAAGAATGAAAATGAGAAGGTAACCAGTTCAAAAATTTTAACAACTTGTTCGTCGGTTCAAATCATTGAATTCATGCGTTGGGGAGTATGGGGCACATTTGAACAAAGCTTATAAAAGTTTTCTTAATTTCACTTTTTTAAAAATAATTCATTATCTTAGCCTGGCTATACCACATCCGTAAGCGTCACTTTAAACATGTTCGAAAGAGCACAGTACTAATTTAATATTTCTCAGCTGCGGCTTTGATACTACTGTGGCTCACAGCGTTACATCAGTGCAGTCGGCCTTAGGTCTTCTCAGCTCTCAACAACTTCGCAAAACAACGTCTATAAATGTGTTTGAGCGAAAAGAGAAGCTTTTCATTTTGAGAACAAATCTTCTTAAGCTAAATGAACACCACAAAACGCTATATAAATAAATTGATATAGATAAGCGAACCTCCCTCAACACCTAGGTATGGCTACTAGTAAACAAAACAATCGAGAAATCATTCAGATAGGAGGCAATTTATTGATAAAAAGTTGATTTTCTATTCTAAATGAATTACATATAAATGTGGACTGAACGCGTTGGCGACGACGAATAGAGAAACATTAGGTATTCATTCTAAAACGGGTGAAAAATAGTCAGTTAGTGTTAGACTGTCTAACAAATAAGTTTGCAACGGAGAAACAGAATTAGACGAATTAATCGTAAGCATGATTTGCGCACTACTTGTGACGATAGCAGTGGCAGCTGGTTTGGTGTACGCTTTTCTTGTGTGGAACTTTGACTACTGGAAAAAGCGAGGTGTCAAAGGACCAGCGCCAAAACCTTTCCTTGGGAACCTTCCCAGTTTGGTTACACAGAAGCGTAATATGGTCTACGATATTCAAGACATTTACACGTAAGACTCAACCGCCCACCTAAATATATTTTGAGTATTGCTCTGCTCATACTTTCCAATATTTTTATGCAGCCAGTATCACAAAGATGAAGATTTCGTTGGAATTTACAGCATTCGAACGCCCCAGTTAGTAATTCTAAACCCTGAATTAGCTCTCAAGGTATTCACGACGGATTTTAATAATTTTCACGACAACGAAGCCGCTACTTGGGTAAACTGAATAAGAACTTTTCTTTTTTATTGTGAGTGTTATTTATTTTTCTGTTTAGTTTGATGTCAAGAAAGATGTTGTTATGGCCAACAATCCATTTTCGCTAACTGGAGAAGCGTGGAAGATTCGTCGCCAAGAACTCACACCAGGGCTCACCGCAAACAGGGTAACCTACAGATAATAACAGTCAAAAGCTTAATTCTATTTTTCTATTTCTTCTGAAGACTCAAACAGTCTACCCGGTAACTCAGGAAGTCTGTGCAAAGTTAGTCAACTACATCAAAGAAAAAGGACGAAAAACAAACGGCAGCGGAATGGATGCCAAGGATGTAAGAATTGAATTTTTCGGAATGATTCGAAATATTTCTCCGATTTGTTTCTAATTTCAGCTAAGCTTACGTTACACATGCGATGTCGTAACAGACTGTGTCTTAGGTGTGAAAGCTGGAAGCTTCACCGACAATCCCACACCAGTTTTCGAAATGACCAAAAAACTCTTTCAAAACTCAACCTTTTTTGCTATTTGGGCATTTTTAGCTGCACTGTGGCCAACGTTGAAATCAATTTATAGAGCGAAATTTCTTCCTCGAGACATAGATGACTTTTTCTCCGATCTGATGAGTACAGCGTTTAAACTACGCCGCAATCAAAGCACAAGTAGGCATGATTTCTTGGACTACATACTCCAATTGCAGGAGAAAAAAAACTATCCCGATTTGGACATCATGTCACATTCAATGACATTTTTGTTGGATGGTTTTGAAACATCAGCTATGACCATCGCGGGATGTCTATATCAGGTAAGATTGATTGGTCCGTGGCTCATGGAAGACTTTCTAAATGGCGTAAAAAATGCTGCTGATACGAGCACGGCTAAAAACCGTTTTCTTTTTTGATTAAAGGCGAAGTTTTTTATTTTTAGCTTGCAAGAAACCCGAGTAAGCAAGCGATTTTATACGAGGAAATCAAGAACAACCTCAATGAAGACGGACGTATTGATTTCGAAAAACTTGAAGAACTACCTTACCTTTCTCAGTGCTTTTACGGTAAAATTGACTATCCATTTTTTGTCCTTGCATAGCCTAATATTATTTTAATTCTTATTTCAAAGAGAGCATGCGTATTATTCCACCCCTACTTCAAACAACGAAGTTCTGCACAGCTCCTTGTGAATTGACCAATAAAAATGGCAGTAAAGTGCAACTCAAGCCCAATGATATTGTTCTAATACCGTTTCACTCAATCTATCACGATGAACAGTATTTCCCCAATCCAGAAGAGTTTCTGCCAGAACGTTTCAGTCCAGAAAATGGAGGAATCAAGAAGTTCCAAAACATGGGAACATTTTTGCCCTTCGGGGCTGGACCGAGAATGTGTGTGGGCATGAGATTTGCTCTAACACAAACCAAAGCTGTCATTGCGGAAGTAGTAAGAAATTTCAATATCAAATTGGATCCTCGTACTAGAACGGACAACCGTTTGGATCCTGCAAGTTTCCTTGGTGTGTTGGAAGGAGGATTTTGGTTGAGTTTTGAAGAAAGAGCGTAATTTTAAAGTAAACATAGTTAGTTAGTTTATTTTCAATTATTTCTACATGACAATTCAAGTTAATTACAATGTTTGTTCATTGAAAAGAATAGAGAAATAATAGTGACATAATTAATTCTTTAAAGAATTAGAGGTAATGCCACATCAATAAATAGTAAAATTATATACATATAAATGGAATGAAATGGGTGGGGTGACCCTTAAAATTTAACTATTGAATTTGAAAAGCTGCAAATAAAAGTTTTGTATTAATAATTCAAGTTCGTTAGAGTTATAAGAAAAAAAAAAAAAAAAATTTACTTTTTAAAATATAAATACCAAAATATCATTGAAGAATGTTGAGAAGCGACTCAATACTTTTTAGATCATGACTAAACAGCCAATTTTTAATGCTTTTGCTAAACGAATTAAAATTTGTTAGTGATCTCAAGTCATATGGAAGTAAGTTAAACAATCGACACGACGTAATACTAAAGAAGTTGCGGAAAGCAGTTGTACGAAACCTGGGAATAGATACTGTATTTAGAGAATTAGCGCGTAAACCATAATTGTTGATGAGTCTGAAATTAAGATTCCCTGACCTTCTAAAAAAAATTTTAAGCACTTTATAGCAGTATAAATGACGGACTGGAAGAATTTTTAAGTCTTTAAACAATGGAAAACTGGGGTATAGAATGGGTTTTCTACAAATCACTTTTAATATACGCTTTTGAAGAGTTAAAAGAGACTGAATTCTGTTAAAATAGGCTCCTCCCCAACAAGTTATGCCGTATTGTAGCCTAGAATGAAAAATGCCATAGTAAATTTTTAACAACAGCTTAGAAGAGCAAGTAGTACGCAGAAAATAGAAGTTACGCAATGTACTACGAAAATATTTTCTCAAATTTTCCGTATGAATAAGAAAACTCATGTTAGAGTCAAGCGTAAGCCCTAAGTATTTAAAATTATCAACTATTTCAATTTGGAAACATTTTTCGGTGCAATTGAGATAATTACGGTAAGAACAATTGTAAATACTAGCACTGCAACTGCAGTGAAATAATTCGACCCTTGGGCAGTCAGTAGCATGAAAAAACACCTCACTGGCAAAACTGTTTTGACCTGCCAAGTTGAAAAACATCAACTTAGTTTTTGAACTAATCAGTTGTTTATTTTTAGCGAACCAGATTCTTAATAAGTAAACATCATAATTAATATCAGAGGTGAGATCCACAACACTATCAGATCCAAAGGCAAATCCCACATCATCTGCAAATGCAGTCAACTTACTTTTGAAAGGCAATCTGAACAACGAGTTGATAAAGATCAAGAAAAGTATTGGGCCCAATACTGAGCCCTGAGGGACTCCAATATTAATAATCTTTTCTTCACTTCTGCTGTAGCCAATTTTGACTTTTTGAGACCTATTTTTAAGGTAAGACCTTAACCACTCCAATACAAACCCACGAAACCCCGCTTTTTCAATTTTTCTAATCAATAGTTCGTGGTTAACCATATCGAAGGCTTTAGTAATGTCCACAAACAGTCCAGCTGTAAACTTTTTTTTATCCAAGTTAATGAAAATTTGAGAACAGAAATGCAATAACGCATCTTCAGTAGATTTATGTTTCTGAAAACCGAATTGTACAGAACTAAAATAATTGGTTTTTTTTAAAAACCTCACCATTCTATTTTTTATAGCTTTTTCGAAAATCTTACTTATTGAAGGTAAAAGGGATATGGGTCTATAATTATTCAACTCATAGGGAGAACCTTTTTTAAATAATGGAATAATATCGGCACATTTCAGTGCATCGGGGAAAACACCATCGAAAATGCTCTTATTAAAAATATATGCTAAAATGTCAACTAAAAAGCAACCAATATTTTTCAATAGTTGATTTGAAAGACCGCCGAAGCCATATGAGCAAGAATTTTTCAGTGTTCCAATTATTGTTAAAAGTTCTAATCCTGTAATGGGCTGGAATAGGAAACTTTGGTTCTGTGCAAGATCGTCATAGCTGATAATGGGACTACACGCAGTACAAGACGAATAGGAACCGTTCGATAAAACGTTATCTGCTATCGTGGAAAAATAGGCATTAAAAGCGTTACCCATAGCTAAATCATCAGAAATTGTGGTTTCGTTGTAAAATAGAGCTGATGGTTTATTTTCATTTGTGGTTTGCTTGAGAATGTTGTTAACTAACTGCCATTCAAGTCTTATATTACCTTCAGCTGCATTAAATCTACTACTGAAATAGATCTCTCTACATGTAAAGATTTCAGATTTTAGATCAGAACACATAGACTTATACCTTTGAGTTAGTTGAAAATTTGTTGGATTTTTGCGACATCTTACACGAAGTTTGTTTTTTTTTTTTAATTTTATTTAGTAAATTTGGGGTAATCCAAGGCTTAAGCCTTTTATCCGATTTTTTCGGTAATAATATGCGAGTACAAGAAGATAAATGGGAACTAAGAGACTTCGAAAAAAGATCATAAGCTTTGGAAACATCAACTTCAGCTAAAACAGCTTCCTAAAATTCAAAGGATAGAACAGATCTTAACATTCGATAGTCAATTTTTGTAATCATATTAGGAGAGCTAAATTCATTTTCATTTATGTTATCATTATTTAAAAGACTATGATTAAAAAATTAATGTTAAGAACTTTTTGAGGAAAGTTTATCTTATTTGTGTGATTCAATTCGGTCTGAACAATGAGATTAATAAATTTATAAATTACTTATTTTACTTATTTAAAGGCGCCTGGAATGTCGAAAAAAATTAAAAATATTTCAAATCTAGCGAAAATCTCCTGAAATTTCTAAGTCGGTCTGATGAGTAGTTTCCGAGTTACGTCCGTTTAAAGTTTAAAGGTTTTAGGCAAGGCGACAAACTGTCATGCGATTTCTTCAACATCATACTTGAAAAGATTGTAAGAAACTCAAACGTCAACACCAGAGGAACAATCTTTCAAAAGTCTGTACAATTACTCGCCTATGCAGACGATATTAAGAAAAAAGCGTAATGTCATAGGAGCTTTTGCGAGTATTGAAACAGAAGCGGCAAAAATGGGTTTGATGGTTAATGAGGGCAAAACGAAGTATATGCTGTCATCAAACAAGGGGACAGAACATCGACGAACTGGACAAAACGTCACAATAGACAGACAGAACTTCGAGGTAGTTCGTCTATCTAGGATCCGCTATAGACACGGAAAACAGTATCAGTGCGGAGATCAAACGGAGAATAGCTCTTGCCAACCGTTGCTTCTTTGGGTTAAGAAGGAAATTGAGAAACAAAACCCTCTCCAGAAAAACCAAGGTAACCCTTTTAAGATCTTGATCATCCCAGTCCTGCTTTACGGCGCGGAAGCATGAACTTTATCGAAAGCGGATGAGGAAACCCTTGGTCGTTTCGAAAGAAAAATTCTCCGAATGATCTTTGGTCCCGTATGCGAAGACAATGTGTAGAGAAGAAGATACAACAACGAGCTGTATGAACTGTACCGCGACATGGGCATAGCCAGAAGAGTACGCATCTCGAGGCTACGATGGTTGGGCCATTTAAGGCGGATGGACCCAAACGCTCCGACTTGATGAGTTTTCGAAAGATTATTGCAGGGAAATTGCGGAAGGGGAAGAACTCGTCTTAGGTGGCGCAATCAAGTGGATGAAGACCTCACCCGACTTAGAGTCCAAAACTGGAAAAAGCTCGCCTGAAATCGAAGTCGTTACAGAAGGATGTTGGTTGAGGCCCAGGTTACCCCGAACCCTAAGTAAGTTAGTAAGTCCGTTTAAAGTTGGCGCCTTTCGTTCGAGTCAGTGACACTTGGTGAGTGAACACGGTACTACAATGCTTACTTACGACTTTTAGCAAGCAGTTGTAGGCAGCGTGCTGTATAAAGTATCGACGGTTAACGGTAGTACATTTACGTAGTCGTGTTTACGGCGTGAGTTTATAACCATGAAACTTTTAATGCGATTATCTCAAAACCACTTTTTTGAAGTCGCTGACCGCGATAACTCAAAAAAGGTTCTACCGATCATCAAATTTCAAATTCAAACTATTCGCACTTATTGTTAATGCAAAAACGAAGAGCTTAATCGTAGGATTTTTATTTTTCCTCAATAAAATCGATTTTAGAGCCGATTAAAAGTCCGATTTTTTGGTGAAAATCAAACTTTTTTTTCAAATGGTCACCAAAAATTCCAAAATCAAAGTTTTTGTAATCCCAGCTATTCAGTACCTGAAAAAGATGTTATATAACGATAACTTTTTTAATTTTCTGTTTTCTAATATTTTTGAAGACAGAATCGCGGTTAACGCAAAAAAATTATTTGTATACAATATACATGCCCTTACTTATTTACATGTAAGTTCAGTTGTAGTTAATATTTTGGTGTAGGAAAAATTACAAAATATTGTTCAAACATGTTTCAATATGTGTACTAAATTTCGTTTGAATCCATTTGATTCTTTTCCAACAAAAAATTCGAGAGAAATCTTTTTCGACTCTCCAGGTGCGACAGTGGCCTTAAGGCATTAGGGTAGCCAGACCATATGATGCCGTTTTATATAACGTTGCAAGAATTTAAGAGACTAATTACATTAAATTAATTCTGTACATTACAAAGTAATTTATAGGAAATAAATTAAAGCTTTGATGGCAAGATAAACTGAGTAAAATCTCTTTAAGCTTCTGGTGGGCTTTTATTCGGCGGATGGTGTTAACACTTGATGGATTTTGGATAGCATAGAGACTTAAACGTGTAAACGAGTTCTGTTTGTATAAAAATCTAAAATGAGAAAATATTCAACAAAGATGTTGAAGGAAGACTTTTTTAAATGGTGTATGGTCGAGAAGATCAATTTATTGACCTCAACTCCAAATCTCCGTTTCGCACAGGTAAGGCAAGTGGCTCATCATGATAAGATTGAAAATGTTTGTTTGTTGAAGCCCCTTGGTACCTTCCTTGTAGCTGCCTGAAAGCTATTTTTAAAGTGTTTTTCAAACACGAGACTTGTCCTCAGTTGTTTGGCGTGTACTATTCGGAAAGGGTCTGTTTGATGTCAACTTGGCGGCGGCGACAATTATTGTGCTTACTATACCTCCACGCAGTAGCCATTGGGAACTGAAATTCTCCACCCAGAGGTGACCTGCTAAACTAGTTAACACACCAGGTTGACAAGGGGACGAAGAATAAATAGATCAACACTATAGACGAAGTTCACATTGGTCGATTTGTTGAAACTTCGTGCGAAAATATGCGACTGTTTTCTTGTTCTCCTTCTCTGTTACACCAATTTGTCGGTATTGACTTGCGGTCGATTCGTTGAACAGGGATGTGTGTTGTTTAAGGAGTGTTGCTTCAACAAATCGACCAGTATGAACATCGCCATAATGCTCTGTGAGTACTGACTGACTGCCTGAACCTCGGTGGTCTACTAGAACTTTTTGGAAATGTTTGAGTGGATGAGTTCAACTTACAGAATCAACAGTGGATTAAAAAAAGCAGAAACCCCTGAATGAGCTACTCCGACATATTTGGTTTATAGGTTTTTCAGGGTCCTTCAATACTATAGGCTATAGCCAATACCAGCCCTTTATGTCCAAGGGGATACCAAAAGAACCTAGCTCTCTATAGGTTGTAAAAACTACAAGGTTCCGAAACAATCAACAGCCTCGGATAACAATTATGTTTTCAGTGTTGACGACTTAAGATAACTAAAAATGGACAAAGATCACCTTATATGTATGTGGAGCCTAAGACCCCTTAACGGATTATCTGCGGCTGGAGAATTAGTGGACGCCCTGGATCGCTACAATTCAAACATAATCACCATCCAAGAAGTGCTATGGAATGAGCCGGGCATAAAGAAGCTGAAAAACTGCGACATCTTCCAAGGCGACTGTTGTAGACAACAGGACCTACGCTTATTTGGGTGTGGATTTGTCGTATAATGACCATCCGCATGAGTGCTAAATTCGCCAACATTAGTGTAATATACACCCACTTCTAGACAAAGACCTACCCTAACCCCAAACATAGTTTCTATGAGCTCCTCTTGAAAAAACGTATGAGCAGTGCCCTACACATTGACGTTAATATCGTTCTAGGTGATTTTGACGCAAAACTAGGGAAGGAGGAAATCATTGGAAATACAATGGCCACGTTCAAGAACCTATTGCATATGCTATCCCGGATACCTTCGTTTTAGATATCTTCTTGAAAGATTCAGATATCTTTTTCCAGATAACTGCCAACAACTGCTGTGAAATATAAAACTTCAACTTTTTAAAGCAGAAAACCATTCCAGATAACATTGCTAAACGATTGAATTTTTTTCGAATTCCCATGCCACCTAAGTGACTTTCACTCTGAAATAAACGGAAACCAAAACAAAAAAACCAACATGAAAAGAACAAAAATAAATTTTCTGTCATCGGATACCTTTAGATAGCTTTTTGTTAGAAATGAGTGCGTGCCTCTGGTTAATCGTTAATGCCTAACTCGTAAACAACAACATAAAGCTAGCCGGTGATTGAACGCCCCCGTTGAACGTCCCCAATGGGTAAGCATGGTATGACCAGTAAAACAACCGTGCTTTTCTCTATTAAAAGGAGAGGCGTAGTACGGGGAGAGCTTCGTTGTAAAATAAAATAAAAGAATGGTTTTATTTTTATTTTAATATTTTGCTTACTCTAGGGCACGCTGTCTCAATGCTTATGACTGCGACCTTTTCAGTTTAAAGATTAACAAAATTCTGACTATTCCTCATCATCCTGTGCCTATTTATATTAATTATTTGTATTTCCATTTCCATCCCCACCACAAACTATACTTAAACCCTTTCCATATGAAAATGCGTTCTCATCGTAAAGTATCAATTCTTATTGCCAATTGATAACGATACCAAAATGCATACAAATTCAAACGTAGCTAAAAAGACTCCGGTCATTTACACCATTATATAATAATTCATGCACTTCACATTGGCTCTATTTGTTGTGTATCTCTTATCGGTATCTATAGCCATAGCTATTGAGTCCAGATAAGTGTAAGGTGTCAATGAATTTTGAGTGATGACAAATTAATGATGCTCTTGCTATCCCTTTGCGTCTGCCATGCACTCTCCCATATATTGTGTATCTGATGCAATGGTTTCAGATAACAACAGGCGACAATTAATTAATTGCAGTGTTTAGGCAGCGCTATAGGTTTATGGACATGATGATCGTGAGAATCGTTTGAGCAACAAAAAAGAATATCTCTAACATGAAATTCTATGCGGTGGCTTGGGAATGTAAATGGATATAGTTATGGTAAGGCGCGAGTGGCGTGTAGTGGACCACTACAAGCATATAGTTTGCATAAAAAAACTTCCGAGAGCGATTGAGGCTAATTGAATTTGCTGAGGGGGTACATCTTGTTGACGCTTTTCCCATGTCAAAGTTCGTATGGGCATTGTATATGGAAACTACTTATAGTATTATTATATAGACTTTTTGACTGGTGGCGAACCTTTTTTCTCCGGTCCAACTTAGCAGTCTCCGTTTTAAGCCATTTGTTTCAATATTGTGTGTAGAGAAGCGAATGTTGCGCCACCGTGCTGCTTCGGTCCAAAGCAATGTTAAATGGCGTTTTGAACTTACTACAGTTTCTACATACAATGGTAGGGGTACATGTCGATCCAAAGAAAAATTAAAAAAATTACCATGCTGCGTTCGACGTAACGCATTCTACCAATGTGACAGATGTTCGAAATTTCCGAGGGCCCAACTTTGACTCGAACCACTACCTTGTTGTAGCCAAGGTACGAATGAGGATATCTTGTTCACGACTCGCACGAACCAACGTTCTGAAGAGATATGTCTTCGGAAAGCTACAATCGCAAGAGATTTAAGCAAGAGCATTAAGCACTGAAGACCAGTGGCAGCAATTCCAAGAAGTCATCAGAACCGCTGCCTTTAAGGTTCCGGGTTTCACTCGGCGCCCAAAACGAAACCCACGGTTCGATGAAGAATGCAGGCTGGCAAATGCAACACGACGAATGCTGATGCGAAAACGAACAAGGGCTGCCTTCGATCAGTATAACGAGATCTACAAGGAGAAAAGAAGGGAAGATCACCGACTTCTCAAAAAGAAAAAGAAGCAGCATGAGAAGCGCTCATTTGAGGAAATTGAGAGATGCCATGACAGGAACGAGATTCGGAAGTTTTATCAAAAGGTAAAAAGATCCTGCCAGGGTGGCAAGCCCCGAACTCAAGCCTAAAAAGACCAGCAGGGAACATAGTAATAGAGATGCAGTCGCTACTGAATATCTGGAAAGATCACTTCTGTAGACTACTTAACGGCGATGAGGACACAAATTCCGCTGTCAGGCAGATTGCCTCATTCAGCTTGGACGATGATCAAGAATGCTGTCCTCCCGACCTAGAAGAAGTTAAGCTTGCCATATGAAAACTTAAATCAAATAAGACTGCAGGTGCATATGGCCTTGATGCCGAACTTTTCAAGGCAGCTGGAGACCAGTTGGAAAGGAGCATGCACCAGCTGATCTGCATGATATGGTCGGAAGAAAGCATGCCCGATGAATGGAACCTCAGTATCGTATGCCCGATCCTAAAGAAGGGAGACCCTCACAATTGCGCCAATTACAGAGGGATAAGCCTCCTTAACGTCGCTTATAAGATCTTGTCTGCTGTAATATGTGAACGTCTGAAACCCCACGTCAACAACTTGATAGGTCCTTATCAATGTGGTTTTAGACCAGAGAAGTCCACACTAGACCAAGTTTGCACATTACGGCAGATCTTGGAAAAAACCCGAGAACATAATATCGATATTCACCACCTCTTTATCGATTTCAAGGCCGCGTATGACAGTATTTACAGAGACGAGCTGTACAGAGCCATGTCTAGTTTCGGCAAAACTCGTACGACTATGCAGGATGATTTTGGAGAATTCACGCTGCTCCGTCAAGGTCGGTAAAGAACTCACCGAGACCTTTGATGTCGAAAAAGGTTTTAGGCAAGGCGATGAACTGTCATGCGATTTCTTCAACATCATACTTGAACAGATTGTAAGAAACTCAAACGTCAACACCAGAGGAACAATCTTTCAAAAGTCTGTACAATTACTTGCCTACGCAGACGATATTGACGTAATGGGAAGAAGCGGTAAAAATCAGTTTGATGGTTAATGAGGGCAAAACGAAGTATATGCTGTCATCAAACAAGAACACCGAACATCGACGAATTGGACAAAACGTCACAATAGACAGACATAGCTTCGAGGTAGTACAGGACCTCGTCTACCTAGGATCCACTGTAGACACGGACAACAACATCAGTGCGGAGATCAAACGGAGAATAACTCTTGCCAACCGTTGCTTCTTTGGGTTGAAAAGGCAATTGAGAAACAAAACCTTCTCCAGAAAAACCAAGGTAACCCTGTTAAGACCTTGATCATCCCAGTCCTGCGTTACGGCGCGGAAGCATGGACTTTATCGAAAACGGATGAGGAAACCCTTTGTTGTTTCGAAAGAAAAATTGTCCGAATGGTCTTTGGTCCCGTATGCGAAGACAATGTGTGGAGAAGAAGATACAACAACGAGCTGTATGAACTGTACCGCGACATGGGCATAGCCAGAAGAGTACGCATCGCTAGGCTACGATGGTTGTGCCATGTAGATCGGATGTACCCAAACGCTCCGGCTCGACGGGTTTTCGAAAACACATTGCAGGGAAATCGCGGAAGGAAAAACTTTGTCTTAGGTGGCGCTGTCAAAAGTAAGAACACTTCAAGACTTTAGACAGCTCGTCCAAAATCGAGGTCGTTATCGTAGAACGTTGGTTATGGCCCAGGTTCACACTGAACTGCAATGTCCACCTAAAACGAAGAATTTCTTTTTCCGCGTTTTGGTAAAATTATGAAAAATACTACAACCCCAATACCGACAAAAGCCGCAACAATAACGTTAACCGGGATTTCAAATAATTCTGAACCGATCTCTAAAATTCCTCACCAATGGAAGCTACATTTTTTACAAAGTTGCAAACAAAGAGTTGTGGCATGGGTTATTAAATCTTTACTTGTTTTTGTTTTGCTAAGCCAAATAAGAAGAACTTCATGCGAGGCATTCAAAGTTACACAGGAAATTTTTTCATTCGGTCATGACTAACTAACCCGAGTGATTTGACTTTGTTTAGATAACAAAGTCTCTCTACTCGTTCATTAATTGAAACGCTTCTTCTAATCAGTAGTTTTTTTCTTTTCAAATCTTAACAACCTTGCACCATGTGGACTTAATTCTGTACTTCATCTTAAATTTATTGCACCTTCTCAAATGAGCCAAATCTCTTTGTTTACCTAAATACCTACTCCGATAAGATGAAACATCAGAACACTTGGTGAGCGATTTTCAAAACGTTTCCGTTTGTAGTGTAATCAAAGCCTCATTAAGTTCCCCAACCCTTAGCAGAAAGCAAGTGCAAGAATATGGATTTTAATTCTGTCCTCACTTTGGTTCTTGCCGTAGTGGTCTGGATATTGGTGTTCTCATTTCTAGTTGGTAATTATTATTTCTGGAAAGAACGCGATGTTAGAGGACCCAAGCCAGCAGCCCTCTTTGGTAGTTTCAAAAACATGGTCTTACATTTCCGGTCTGTTGTCTATGACATGCAGGATATTTATAAGTATAAAGTCTTAAAGTTTTCTTCCAGTCGGATTTCTTATATTCATTGATTCAAAGGCAATACAAGGCCGAGGAAGACTTTGTTGGAGTTTACAGCATCCGGACGCCACAATTAATGGTGACAAGTGCTGAAATGGCACACAAGGTCCTTGTGACAGACTTCAATTGCTTTCGGTACAACGAACAAACAACTTGGGTAACTTCGATCTCAAAAAAATTTTTAATAGAATGGACTAATTTTTAAAAGTTTTTTAGATAAATTTCTTTTTTGACTCAGTTTTTTCAAAGGATACCTTTGTCTTGCGTGATGAAGAGTGGAAGGAAACGAGGTTAGAAGTCAACCAAGCACTCACCGAAGACAAAGTAAGATTGACTTAGTCTGCAAACAAATGCTTTCATTATCAAAACCTTTGCACTTTTGTTTGAAGATCAGGGCTAGCTATGCAGCTACCAAGAAGGCGTGTGATGAACTGGTAAACTACATGAAACAGAACTGTACCAAACCAAGGAATTCTAGAATCGACATCAAATACGTAAGTCACAAAGTTGTTTCCTTTTAATGGAAACGGAAGTGTCTATTCGCTTGCAGCGCTGAATATGTGACGTGAATTAACTAGAGCTAAGTGCTAAGACAACAATTAATTATATGAGTAATTTTTATCGCCGCGGGATGTGGGCGGCAGTGACTGCAATCACTCGCCTGGAAGGATGCTATTCTATTTCTCACCAAACTCTTCAGTATCAAATACAACTCATTCACTCTTGTTGTTCAGCGTTGTGTGCACGCAGGCACAGACAGTCCAATTCCAAACATTAACTAGAAAAAAATTAAACCTTTGTAGGTTTGCCTGCGTTATACATCCGAAGCAATAGTTGATTTCGTTTTGGGATTAAAGGCTCAAAGTTTCTCAAAGAACCCAACACCAATTCCCCAGATGACAAAGAAGCTTTTCGAAGGCACTAAAATGTTTACATTTTATTCATTTTTCGCTGATTTTTGGCCACCAATGAAAAGGGCTTACAAGGCAAAGTTCTTCCAACCAGATACCGAAAAGTTTTTTGTTGACCTAATAAGTTCGGCCCTTGAAGAACGACGCCAACAAACTTCAGACTACTCAGATTTTTGTGCACATATTCTCCAACAGCAAGGTGAAAAAAATCATTCCAACGCACAAACCATATCTCATGCGATGACATTTTTATTGGATGGCTTGGAGACATCGGCTTCTGTGATTGCCGGCTGCCTATATCAGGTGAGTAGAGCGTTGTCAATTACTTGCACGTCTAAGTGGATTTTCGTGTAAAATAGGAGTATTGGTGGAGCTGATTGCATGAGCTCCCTCGTTTTTCTTTCGTGGTAATTTTGTAGTTTAGCGTTTTTTGAGGACTGGACAACCCATGTTTTTTTGACAACTCATAGGGTTGTCAAGAAAACCTGGGTGAACCCTTAGTAAAGTTCAACGAACGAACCTAAAATCAGTAGTGAGTCCGTTCGGAAATAAGAACTCACTTTTTCAATACTCACGGATTCAATTTCGGTTTTAGATTTTAATCCATGCATTCCTTGAAATGATCAAGTAGTATGACAATTAAATAGAGCCCAGTTATAGTGAAAAGGAAAACGAATTAGGAAAAATTTTCAAATTTAGTAATAACTATGTTTTCGTTAGAATTGAATAACAAATGTTATACCGATCGATGGCAAATCACCCAAAGAATTTTTAGTGCCTAGGAACGTATTATAGAACAGTTATTTTCTGTTCAAATTTTATTTTTCCATTTTTCTGATCCAATTTCACCAGGAAAGTATAAAAATACTATTTTAACAGAAACTATTTGTTCAAATAAAAATTTTGTTTGCCAAAAAGATTCTCTGGGTTATTTACTATCGATCGTTATTCAATTCTAACGAAAAAATAGTTATAATCCCATTTGAAAACTTTTCTCGATTTGTTTTACTGACCGTTTTAACTGGCCCCTTATTTAATTGCGACTCTGTATAAAGCAATTCAAGTTTTGGCAATGGCCCCTTTCATAAGGAGTGTCGTAATAATTTCGGACTATGATTGCCAAAAAGGAAGAATCATAGACACCATCGCAGTGAATGTTTTGATAAGACTATTTACAAGCTTTAAACATCTGTTGCAAAACATAAGTTGCGTATATGTTTTTAGTCCCCTCTTTTTGACTTTCGTAGTCCGAAATTGTTACGACGGGCCTTGTGATAGGGTAGATTTTTTAGGATTGGAATTTCCTCACAGAACAACACATTAACACATCTCTGCGTGTACCAAAAGAAAATATTGAAAATACTTCCCAAGAATTCAAAACCAATGTTGACCGTTAAAAATAAAAGACAAAAATTTCTTTTTAACATTACTTAAAATGATTTTATTCTTAAACGATTTCCTATTCCTTAATCTAAATGTACAGTTTTAACAACTAGGAATGAGGCGATGATTTTTGCTTTTGAAAATAAAAGCCAGTCTTTGTACGAGTATAGTATCACTTCTAATTCTGACTTAGAACAAATTTTAGTCAACTTCTTCCACAGTTGGTCCAGTGTGGTGTCCGTTACTAAATCCTCCGGCTTGTTGGCCACAGCCCTGAGGTCCACTTGCTCCTCCACTGTGTATCTTTGACATTATTGGGCTGCAGACGCTCGATAAATTCTTCAATCTATCGTCGTACTCTTCTTTGTCGGCCATTGTGTTGGCATCCAACCATTTTATGGTCTCCTCACATGCATTTCTCGCTGTTTCTTTATCTTGAGAGCTGATTTTGTCTCCAGCCTGGTCAAGGGCTTGCTTAACTCCGAACACATAACTTTCTAGGGTGTTTCGAGAGGCTATTTTTTGTCTCTGTTTTTCATCCTCTTCTTGGAATCTCTCGGCCTCGTTGACCATTCTATCGATTTCAGCTTGGGACAGCCTTCCCTTGTCGTTCTTGATTGTGATGTTCTTCGTGTTGCCAGTGCCAGTTTCCTTGGCTGATACATTCAAGATTCCATTAGCGTCCATGTCGAAGGTAACTTCAATCTGAGGTGTTCCTCTAGGAGCTGGTGGAATGCCAGAGAGATCAAACGTACCAAGAAGATTATTATCCTTTGTCATGACACGTTCACCCTCAAACACTTTGATGGTCACTCCTGGTTGATTGTCTGCATACGTGGAGAAAGTCTGTGTCTGCTTGCATGGTATTCTACAATTACGTTCGATAATCTTCGCCATCACTCCTCCAGCTGTTTCGATTCCCAATGACAATGGTGCAACATCAACAAGAAGTACATCCTGAATCTGGCTGCTCTTGTCGCCACTCAAGATCGCTGCTTGGACGGCAGCTCCATATGCTACTGCTTCATCTGGATTGATGGATAGGTTGAGTGATTTACCGCAGAAGAACGATTGCAGAAGGTTTTGAACTTTGGGAATTCTAGTTGAGCCTCCTACGAGTACGATGTCATGAATTTGCTTTTTGTCCATTTTAGCGTCGTTCAATGCCTTCTCGACTGGTTCTAGAGTTGCCCGGAAAAGATCTGCACAAAGTTCTTCGAAGCGAGCTCGTGATACTTTAGTGTAGAAGTCAATTCCCTCAAACAAAGCATCAATTTCAATGGTCGCTTCAGTGCTTGATGAGAGTGTTCGCTTTGCTCTTTCTGCTGCAGTTCTCAATCGTCGCAGAGCTCTTGGATTCGAACGTAGGTCCTTCTTGTACTTGCGTTTGAATTCTTCTGCAAGGTGAGTCACCAAACGGTTGTCAAAGTCCTCACCTCCCAAATGTGTGTCTCCAGCGGTTGCTCTTACTTCAAACAGTGAACCTTCGTCTATTGTTAAAATAGATACGTCAAACGTTCCACCTCCTAAGTCGAAAATAAGGACGTTTCTTTCACCGGAGAGATTCTTGTCGAGTCCGTAGGCCAAGGCTGCTGCGGTCGGCTCGTTTATGATTCTGAGAACATTGAGTCCAGCTATGGCCCCAGCGTCTTTTGTAGCTTGCCGCTGTGAGTCATTGAAATACGCTGGCACTGTGATAACTGCATCTCTCACCGTCTCGCCCAGGTAGGCTTCAGCTGTCTCTTTCATCTTGGTCAGCACCATCGAGCTTATCTCCTCGGGGGCCAACCTTTTCTGCTCTCCTTTGAACTCTACTCCAATTTTCGGTTTGCCATTGTCACTCACCACTTTAAACGGCCAGTGCTTCATATCATCTCGAATTTTAGCGTCGTCATACTTGCGTCCGATCAATCTCTTGGCATCGAATACTGTGTTCTTGGGATTCATGGCAACTTGGTTCTTGGCGGCATCACCAATCAGTCGCTCTGAGTCTGTAAACGCCACATAACTGGGTGTTGTACGATTGCCTTGGTCGTTCGCAATTATCTCCACCTTGCCGTGCTGAAATACTCCAACGCAGGAATATGTTGTTCCCAAATCGATTCCGATAGCTGGCATCTTGATAATTTACTTTTACGTACTTTGATTTATACAACAATAAAAAAAGGATGTTTTTTTTTGCTAATACTTTCACAATTTGTTTTCTTTTACTTCAATTTTAATTCACTTTGAAACAATTAACACCTTGAAATATGTAACGACTTTTAAGTTATTTGTAGGTACTTTGCTTTGCTTGCTTTGCAGTTATTCACTTTTACGAATACTTTTCAATAATGACTCTAAGAGCACGAGCTCGGGTATTTATATGATTTTCAGTAAAGAGCGAAAATTCTGGAAACTTCATCGAGATGTTTGTAGAAAGTTGTAGATACAAAATTGCAATTTGGTGTGTATAAGAAACAGAAGAGAAGAGAAGACACAGAGAAAAGACTCTTTTTTTTAATTCCACTTTTCACCACTCCACCCTTTACCAAATGCCTTCCACAAAGTCTTGCTTCTCTTTAATTTGATACGAACAGAGGCAGAGCGGTATTTTCTATTCTCTGCAGAATGTGCTCACTTCTCTGTGGTCAGTGCTCAGTGCTCAAGTTAAAGACAAGAGTTCAGAAAAAGAAGAAAAAGGTTTCTAAAGAGTAAAAGATACAAACTATAGACAGACAGGTAGTTTGAATCTGAAATCTGAAGTAGAAAAGAGAATTGCATTTTCTTTTCGATTAGAAAATTAGATTAGAAATACATTTTGTGCGTAGTTAGTACATAAAAGAATGCATTTTCTGAAAGAACAAGAATAAATAGATATGTGTGTACACAGGTATATACGCATTTATATCCTACCCTCAGTATGTGCGAACAACAAAAATTAGGTACAAATTGGGGTAGCAAAGTTTTCATGCAGAGGACAGAGAGAACAAGTAAAATGTGCGCTGTATCTTTCTCGAAATTTCGTAACGGCCATGTAGGTTTTGTTCAAAACAAATCCAAATTTCTTATGTGGTTATGTAACGATTAATTTTTGATAGTTAATTTTTGAATATAAATAAATAAATATGTGCCTACTGCCTACATAAATAATTATACCGAACAATAAAACGAATTTCCTAGAAAGAGAAAATCGTTTTATTTTACCGAGGTAGGTATACAAATAAAAGGTCACATATGTAAGTGCGTAGGTATACAATTTCCTTATTCTAACATGAATTTTCTCGAAAATACCAACACACCATTCAATGTCCTACTCAGGAAATGAATATTTTTAATTTCTATACACTGTAGAACACAGAGTAGATAATACAGAGTATCCACTTCCACCCCTTCAGCCCGAAACACCCGCAAAAAATTTTTCAATATGGCGTCCTATTTCTGAGTTTGAGGCTCTGTGCTCACTAATATGATCTGTAAAACTTAACAAAACGCCTGCATCGGTATGAAATTTTTTACTAATTTTTGTCTTTTTCAGTGAAATACTGGTCAAAATGGAAAAAAAAGTTAATTCCTCCAACTTAAATTCATTTTTCTAAGTTCTAGGCTGTATGAAAATTAAAAATTATCGATTTTTTTTGCAACCAAAAAAAAATTTTTTACTTTTCAAACTCAACTGACTTTGATCTGTGGGAAGTTAAGGCCAGTGAGATCATCCGGTTGGGGTCATCCGGTTTAGTTAAGCTTGTAGGCAAAACGCACTACCTTGCTGAAGTGGACTCTCTGGTGTAGAATGTACCTACTGTAATGGTGTAGAATTTGATGTTGGAACAGCAAAACTATTTTGCACAACCTCCTGACATATTTGCTGAGCTCCGATTGCCATGTTGGTTTTTTTTATTTTGGTGTTCCTTTATTTCAGTCAATTAATTTTATTTTTTATTTTCTAAAGATGAATTTTAATATCTCATACTTGCTGTCGATATCAATCTGGAAAAGGTAGGTACTTATCTATGATACGGGTGGGTATCCGAGATAGCCTATACGATATGTTCTTGAAATTGACCACTGTAAATCTTGAAATTTTGACAGCTCAATATTATCTTTTTTTTTAAACGCTTGTGTGGTGTTTTATTTGGGGAACTCGAAAGATTCATTCTCAATCGAGAAATCAAATGAAAAATGTTTTCAAGTTTTGCCCTAGTATTGGTAGTAAAGCTGATGTTGCCATAAGGAAATTCATATTTTCATATTCGCAATTTGAAATTGGTTTTCTTCAGTAAAATAACAAATTCAAGACTATAGTAACTCTTTTCGTTAATGAAAAGCGCTATTGCTCGTACTTTGAGCATCAGAAGAATGAGCAATGCGGTTTCTTTACCGTAGTAAGACCATAATTTTACGAAAGTGATAGTTTAAGTGCAATACACTTCTAGTAAATACTCAAACTATCGTTTGCGTCCTAAGTTGTTAATATGTAATTTCTCGTTCATATTTAAGTGGTGCGCAAAAAAGAAAGGTTGCCGAAGAAAAACGATCACGAACAGAAGTAGAATTTTCGCCTTGCGATGATTTTAGGACTAAAGGTTTCCTCGAAATCATCGACAAACTTCACAGTGAAATCAAACGACGCCGACGTGCGAAAGTGTATACCTATGGAAGTTTCAGAGAGATTTGCATTTCTCATCAATTTTATTGATATTATAACGTTTTGACAATAAAATTTGTATGAATGTTATAAGTTTTTATTTTAGTCGAAAAAAGAAGGGAACAGACTTGGAAAAAAGGGCCCTCAAATTAATAGTTGCCTAGGGCCCCTTTGAGGGTTAATCTGGCCCTGACAATATGAAGAAGCAAAGGTGATGCGCGATGAAAATGGTGGTATACTGCAAATGCCACCTATATCGTTGGAAGGCAACTTAATCGCTCTAACACTCCTGCGTCAGATATATGTATACACGAACACGTATTACAAAATAAATTTATTCATCCTATTTCTAGAGCACACAATTCACCAATTAACCGAGAGGTTTGCGAACCACCGCAAAGTAGTATTGGCATTATCTGGTGTGCTACCTTCAAATTTTGAAGTCAGTTCTGAAATTGAAAACGCAATTTTTATGTATTCGGCAGTGCTACCCGAAAATAGTACATCCGTCGTCAAAGCAGAACTTGAAGTGTGGAAAGTAGCTTTGACTCTCTCCTCCCCTAGTCTAAAATCTGCTTTTGAATGCTTGGATAAGTGCGATAAAAAACTACATCCAATTATTTACACGTTGCTATACAGATATTGGCTACCATAACTGTTGCCAATACTACAGCAGAAAGGACTTTTTTAAGCCTACGGAGACTTAAAAACTACTTGCGAAACACAACGAGTGATATACAAACTGAACGGCTTGGCTCTTATGAATATTCACTACGGGATAGATATTGACGTAGATGAAGTAGTGGATATATTTAAAAAGAAAACAGAAGGTTGATTATATAATGCATATGTAATCAAATGAACCTTCTTTTTTTCATATAATATAAAGGTTATTTATTTCATGCACTTCGACTAGTTTTATTTTCCAGGGCTTCAACGAACGAACCTAATACGTTCATTCTTAAGGCCAATGGCAAAAAACACTTTGACCAGGCACATATTTGAAAGAAAAATCAACAATTCTGACTTATGAAGAGAGGGTCAAATGAAATGAAGATGTCACGACACATAAACCTTATTTTACCTTAGATTTTACCTCAGACTCAAAATGCTCGAAGAGTTTGCTAGCCCTGAACCGCCTATATCGAGGTTCTATCATAGGTGTTCTTACGGGACACTGTCTAATAGGGAGACACGCCAAAAGACTTGGTGTGCTTTCCAATGATTTCTGCAGAAGCTGCATGGACGAGGAGGAGGAAGAAACCGTTCAACACCTTCTTTGCTCATGCCCTGCACTACTTCATAGGAGGAAAACTCATCTCGGTGAATTCTTCTTCGATGATACTATAGCGACTTAGCTTACATAGGCCCTAAAAGTCTTTCGAAATACATTAAAAGTTCTGCGTGGTAGCAGGTGATTAACCGGCAAGTCCCATAATGGAAGATAAATGGGTGATCAACTCGTTTATCTTACATCGGGCTTCTGAGACCAGTAGGGGATTAACTTGCTGATCTCTGTGGTATTACAATGGGTCCTTGCGGCCTAAGTGTGTCAGGCAATGTACCTACTGAATGGCTGACAGCCACTTTCACCTAACCTTGTTCCCAACTTAGCTCAGAGCGGCCAGTTAGTTTGATCGTGTTGGTTTGCTAACACGCACACCGCACTTACTAAATAGTCGGGTAGCTTTTTTTACGGAAATCGCGAATCCGATCCACTTGTTTATCGCCCGATTCCAGATTCTTGTAATTTGAGCACTTCCAATTACTACTATACATCTCCAATCTTCATACTGCTTAAGAGCCCGATCAAGTTGTCAGCTGACTAAAAGTCTGCAGTATTGAGACTGTGTAAACTAAATTCATATGACTTCAAATTAAGAGTGGGACAAGATAACGACATGAGCATGTTTTCTGTTTATCTAACTAAAGACAGAACGTTAGCTTCCAGCTTCCGGTTCCCAGAGAATTTTGTTTTGAGAAATTTGGAAATAGTCTTGAATTTCCATTTCCACTGTGACATTCAGTCAGAACTGTAGGATGTGGGAGACAACTAAGGCCTACTCAATTTTCTACTTATTTTCTTCATCGTTTTCTGTTCCTTTCGAAACCTAACGAAAATAGGAAGGTTACCCTCAGCCAACATCTTACGCCAACAATTTCGATTTCGGGCGAGCTCCCTTCAGTTTTGAACTCGGTTAAGGTTTTCTTCCACTTGATTGCGTCACTTAAAACGAAGTCTTGCCCTTCCGCGATTTCCCTGCGATGTGCTTTCGAAAACCCGTCGAGCCGAAGCGTTTGGTTCTATCCGCTCTACATGGCCCAACCATCGTTCGCGTCTCTCGATGCACTCGCGATGGCCCAACATTCTCAAAAATAATTTTTTCTTTTGTGTACTCACCCCAAGACTAGTACTCGTAGCAAAACATTCTTGACCATAAAGATACTTACATGTGCATTACAATCCCGCTTGATTTTTTTTTTTCATTTTCTTAAAATTTTCAATTTGAATCTACCCATAAAGTTAGCAAAATATCCCGACAAACAACAGAAGCTACGCCAAGAAATTTCAAGTCAATTAAACCAGAAAGGCGAAATCGACTTTGACAGCCTCGAAACGATGACCTACCTTGATCAATGTCTTCATGGTAATTAAAATAAACCAAACAACAACAAAACACCAGCAACGAAAATAATACAAGTTTTTTTTCCAGAGAGTATTCGCTTAATTCCACCAATTCTCTTTTCCAAGAAGCTCTGCACGGAGAAGTGTGAGTTAACCAGTAAAAGTGGCAGCAAAGTGAGACTTCAGCCTGGTATGAGTGTTCTAATTCCCATTTACGCCCTACACCATGATGAGCGATATTACACCGATCCAGAAGAATTCATTCCCGAACGATTTGACCCAGAAAACGGCGGGCATAAGAATTTCCGTGATAAGGGAGCCTTCTTCCCATTTGGCGACGGCCCGAGAATGTGCCTTGGAATGAATTTTGCTCTGACCTTAACCAAGACTGCTGTTGCTGAAATCATCAGAAACTTCAATGTGAAATTAAACCCAAAGTCCAGAACAGATAATCGAATTCGGCGGGCTTATTTTATTGGATCTCTACAAGGCGGCATTTGGCTCGATTTTGAAGAAAGATTATTTGGAGAGAAATATTATGTTTAGGTTCCTAATAAAAGAAAAAAATTATTTGTACCTTTGTGTAAGAGAACCAACAGAAAAGACTGATAAGCTACGGTTTGTAATTTTCAAAGACAGCTTTCAGCTTTGTAAAGCCTGATTGATTATTTAATTGTCTTCTTTTGGGTACCTTACGGCCAAACAAATTTATTTGACGGGTTGACTTTTCAACATCTTTCACTGCAAATTGATAACACAACTTGAATGTTTCTGAGCACAGCTTAAACATTTATTAACAATAAAACACGAGTAAAATTAATTTTCTAAGCTTAAAACTAAATTGCGAATTAAAAACACAAAACAAGAAAAAAAAAACTTTACCAATTTTTGACTAATCGAGCAGCCTTAATTAAAACCGAAATATCATTTTCTTCTTTTATACCTAACTGTATGAGATCACCTTTCGTGAGCATTTTAAAGACATCCAAGTCGATTTCTTCTTTGCGAAACAATTCACTGTACTTTTCCAGGCCAATGTCTTGCAGAAGCCTTAGAACTCGTGGACTGTTGGGTATCGGGCGGTCACTTGGGGAACCTTGAAAACAAGTGAATCTGGAACGTTTCTTTTCTGACAATGGTGAAGTTTGGATTTTGCCATTGCCGTTTGTAGGTGTCAAATCAATTGATTTTGGTGTATGTCTCGAGGTCGGTGTGAGTATTTTTCTTAAATTTCTTAAATAACTGGATTTTTTCGCCGATCTCTCCTCCTCTGGAGTTTTTGCCGATGATAACACGATGTTGATGCCACATGATCGATGCTTCGTTGCCGACTTATTGGTTGTTGGTGCTGTTGATCGTTTTCGCTTCGGAGTGGGACAATCAGCAAGAACGATTGTATTGATTGGAACTAGACTTGGTGAATGGTCACGCAAGGTTCTTGTTAGTGTAACATCACAGATTGGGGTTAATGGTGTAAGTGGAGAAAGCGGATCTATCAAATGAAAATGTTTGTTTTTTTTTTTTATTCTTTTGTCACCAAATCGACGAGTGGAAAGACTTGTGTTTACCTCTATAAGCACACCTGTAAGTTTCCATTACAATTTACAAAATGTTTCACTTAAATAAAACGATAAATGTTCCAAAATTAGAAATAATAAAACTTATGTGAGATGATCGACTACTGATAAAATATATTTTTGGCTATCAAGCATGTACGATCGATCCGTGCGTTCAAGACAAACCGTTGGAGAATAATCTTCGAAAAAGAGAAAAGGTCTTGCCAGTTGCAAATAAATCGGAATTAATATGTTGTTCGAAGTCGGTAAGGCTGTACGAAGTCATAAAAATTATCTATTGCAATTACAAGATTGAAACAGGAGAATTTGCTTCAGAAATTTAAAATTTATGAGTAAACAAAAATATAAACAAATAAATGAATTTGGGGAGAAGGAATTCGGTGGGGGGTCAGAGTTTTTGTACATTTCTCTATACAAATTTTGTCTCACCAATTGGCTGATGAGTGAGTAAAATAGATTCATGCTGATAAACAAGAAGGGGAAGAGCAATTTTTCCTATTTTTATATTTTTAATAATTATTTGATTTCATCAAATTTTATTCTGTGATCTGTGGGAAGGCGTGAGGTCGGTAGCAAAGCGTTTGCTAGTTCTAAAGGGTTATTTTTAAGCGTATCTAGATTTTTTCAAGATCTAGTTAAACATTCAGAAATTTGATTGGAATCGATGAATTGATGGCTTTTGCCATCTACGTTTTAAAGATAATTTCATGTAAATACTGTCCGCGATTCCAAACTGGCGTTTTTTAGTTTCGTTTGGCGACACGAAAATCGGTTGGGCGATTTAGCTCGTAAATGGCGATATTTTTTGATTTTGGCGATTTTCATGCTTCTATAGTCGAGATTTTATGGACCTGGAAGGACGTTATTATAATTTTAACCATGAATCACGAATGACGTAAGATTCGGCAAAGAATTTTCCAAAGAGACAACAGTTTCGTTAAAAAAACTTGAAGCAACATCTGCAGCTTATCTTAATCGTGTCGATGTGGGAAAATTTATTGAGCTGCTGGAGTGGTGCATTCAAAAACATGGTTTTTGATTCAATAGAATTTTCAATGTGGACGAGACTCTCTCTTCAGCAGTGCCGATGGGTCATATATGCTTCCTATGTTCATTTATCCAAAATGAATGAAAATTGAGCTCATGGGTGGAACACCCTCTAACTCTTAGAGCGAGTGTAATCAAAACGGACGGACTACAGATAACTATTTTATATGTGGCGTAATGGTTAGCATGTCCACCTGTTAACCCAGAGGCTCGTGGTTCGAATCCCAACAGTGGCAAAAATGTTTTTCCGCGGGTATCGCCTTTCGCGAGGATTTGGCAAGTCCTCCGATCGTAAATTCATTGCCATGAAAAGCGCCTTCTCAATTAGCCATCTCAAATAGGGCATTGAAGTATTAAAATACGCCCAACTTAAAAACTCATCCCAATTCTAAAACGTAGCATGGTATGCGGCACAAAGTTTTCTTTAAAGCAATTTACATAGTTTAATTTGTTATAAAAAGTTCAAAAACATAGAAGTTAGAAAAATAGTATCTTATTTTGTGCTGAAATTGAAATCACTTTTTTAGAAAAAGAGAAATGGTAGTCATTTTGCTTCCGATTTCTGTTGATGCTTTTTCTGACAAGTCTACATTTCTGAAATTTTCACTGCTTCTGTGCTGTGTGAGAAAATTGCCTCTGTAAAGTAAGTTTTTTATTTTTTTTCTTGGTTGAAGTCTTATTGATTGGGGAGTATTGAACTTAAATGGAAAAAAATAAGAGATCCGTGATTTTGTTTGTCTTTTATGACAAAATACAAAAATAAATATATCAGATGTTTTTGCTTTTTTTAAATTGGCGATACTTTTGCGTTTTTGTTTTACTTTTGGCAATTCCAATTTTTGAAGTATGACATCCATGAATCCCACAAGAAAAAATCAAGAGGGCACCATTTTGATGAAACCACTTGTCAACCAAGTTTAACTCAGCCAACTGGAGATATCGTTCGCCGTTGACGGTTACGTTTCTTCCACTGTCTATTTTCAAGAAAAAGTTGATCGATGATACACCAGCCGAAAAAAACGACAGTTTGGTGTGGTTTAACACCAAACTGTCGTTTTTTTGGGATGCATCGGTAGTTCATTGTTCATGAATGACATTTTAAGGTCCTCGTTAAGACTGGACTGCAATATTCTCTTCGGAAAGCACTGTAAAAGTAAATTTTATAATAACAACACGACCATAATATGGTCGTAACAAACGAGGCACATTTTTTACATAACACGAATTTTAATAATAAATTCCAACAAATTGCAATCATTGCTCGTTTGTGAGTCTTTCAATGATGAAATGGCTGAGTATGCTGAAAGCTCCATTGCAGCCAACAAAATTACAACCCTTAAAAAATAAATATTTGAGAATTCATTTTATATTTACTTATCTTTATAAAAATAAGAGAGAGAGAGAGAGAGAGAGAGAGAGAGAGAGACGGGTTTGTTCATACTTGAGAATGGCTGGACCGATTCTCATGGGTTTTGATTTGTTGTACTTGTCTATGTCCCAAGTAGCAGAGTAAATATTAAAAACATTGGAAAACTAACAACATTGTTAATATAAAAATTAAGAAAAATTGTGTTCAAAGGTTAGTTTCAGAATGTCTTTTATTCATAAGCCATCTCGTTAGTTTGACATTTGAGCTGATACAGTAATTGCAGTAATTAAAGTTATTATAAGTAAAGAGTAAGTACAGTAGTGATAGTGTTTACAAATCAAGGTGCTGCCACTGCAACATCCTCCCTTAGATATTAAAGTTTATATAAAATTAAAGTTTGATATTTACTTTACAATTAAAATTTCATTTTGATTTCTTTTTTTTTCATATATTCTATACACTTTTCTCCCCGAACGGGTTATCATGGCATCGCTGGAACTTCGACGAGCTGTAATCATTTCCCTTTGTGCCGGTTCCAAATCCTGTTCAGATGGTGAAGGTTGTGAAGTTATTGTCGGCTCTACAGGATGTGCACTTGGTGGAGGTTGGTTAGTTATGTCTTCCGTTGTCTGTTTTGATGTTGGTATCTTGACTTCATTATCGAAAGGGACATCACCGAATGGATCTATCTGCAAGGATTTTAAATAAGGAGCTTTTATTAAATGAAATCTGTTTCTACGAACAACTCGTTTTTCTGTTTCAACTAAATAAGACCTATGTTGAACTTTTTTAATAATTTTCCCATGTCTCCGGAGGTCTATTACCCACACAAGATCTCCGGCCCTTAATTCTGTTAACTCTTTTGTTCTATGTCGTCGGTCATAATCCGCTCTATATCGATTTCTGTAAATATTTTCCTTGGTTTTTAAGTTTCGAAAATCTGGTTTCTGTGTTAAATTTACATCTGGAAGATTGTCTCGTAGTCTCCTCCCAAAAAGTAATTCTGCTGGACTAAGTCCGTTAAAAAGTGGAGTATTTCTGTAAGCGAGTAATGCGAGTTCAACTTTTCCCACATTTTTCTTCATTATATTTTTTGCTATCTTCACGGCTGCTTCTGCGGCTCCATTTGCCTGATGAAACTAAGGGCTGCTCGTAAAAATAGTAAAAGACCATTCCTTAGCGAATTGTCGAAACTCCGATGAGTTCAGGTTCTCAAATTGTGTACCACTATCAGTATAAACACTCTGTGGAATTCCATGCCGGCTGAACGTTGATTTGCAAACCTTAATGATATCCGTCATACGCATGCGTATCAACTCTTTCACTTCGAAAAATCTAGAATAACAATCTGTTATAACGATAAACCACTTGTTGTTCAGCTTAAACAAATCCATAGCAACTTTTTGCCACGGATAATCTGGCAAACTTGATGCAACTAGTGGCTCTTGTTTATTTTTTGAGTGCTGGATACACTCAGGGCAGTTTTTAACTTTAAACTCGATGTCTTTTGAAATTCCTGGCCACCACATAGTTCTAATGGCTCTCATCCTCGTTTTGGTGATTCCAAAATGTCCTGCATGCAACTTGTTCAACATCATAGGTCTTAAATTTTTTGGAATGACCATCCTATTTTTCCGTAGTAGTAAATCATCAATAACGCTGAGTTCGTTTCTAACCGAATAATAGCCCTTGAGTCCAGACCTTAGTTCTTTTATTGTAGGCCAGTCAGTCCTTACATATCGTTTTATTTCCTGGAATTCCATATCCGCGGTTTGTGACTGGATAACTTCAACAATGTTTTCGTCTGAGGTGTATAAATTTCGTAGTGATATTTGGTGTATATATGCGTCGATTTCTTCCTCTAATTCTTCCGGGCCTGAGCTGTCCTCGATGGGCATTCTTGATAGGTTATCGGGTGTTATAAGATTCTTACCTGGCACATAAGTAAGAGAATAGTCAAACCTCATCATTCGCATTCGAATACGTTGCAATCTTGGTGTTAAGTCGTCCAAATGTTTTGTTTTTAGGATTTGTAAAAGTGGTTTGTGATCCGTTTGGACAGTAAAATTTCTGCCAATTAAATAAGTTTTAAGTTTTTCACTGGCCCATGCAATAGCTAATGCTTCCCGTTCTATATTTGCATAATTTTTCTCTGCTGCAGTTAGAGTCCTGGATATGTACGCAATAGGTAATTGTTCTTTCCCATGTGTTTGCAAAAGGACAGCCCCTAATCCCAACGAGGAGGCATCACACGACAATGTGGTTTCTTTTCCAGGATCATATATTTTCAAATTCGGAGGTGAAATCAATTTTTCTTTTATTTCTTTAAATGCATTTTCTTGAGACATTCCCCAAACGAAGGCATTTTTTTTACAAAGTAAACTCGTAATCGGTTCTACGATCGATGATTTATTGGGAATGTATTTCCCGATGAAATTTACCATACCGAGAAATCTTTGAATTTCTTTCACATTACCAGGTGCTTGCATTTCACGTATAGCCTTTGTTTTCTCACTGTCTACTTTTATAGACCCTTCCGAAATTATATGTCCTAAAAAGTTTATTGTGGTTTTGCCAAACTCAGATTTTTGTTTGCTCAGTGTAACACCACCCTCTCTTAATTTGATGAGTACACACTCTACTAACTCTTCAAGTTCCTCTATGCTCCCAGCCCATACGAGGATATCATCTACATGAACAATACAGTTTCTTATTCCCTGAAGTAGTTTTGACATTCTTTTTTGGAAGTACTCCGGAGCCGAAGTAATACCGAAGGGCAGCCTCGAGAACTTAAACGTTCCAAAAGGAGTGAGGAAAGTCGTCAACTCTTGAGATTTCTCTGATAGTGGAACTTGCCAAAATCCGCTATTTGCATCAAACTTTGCAAAAAATTTGCCTCCTGCTAACTGTGATAACCAATAGTCAATACCATGTATTGGATGTACCTGCCTCTTGACACATTTATTAAGTTCGGTTAAGTCAACGCAAATCCTTATGCCTCCTTTTTTCGGAACGACGACCATAGGTGCACACCACTCTGAAGCCTTTTCCACCGGTGCAATTACACCGTCTTTAACCATTTTCCTTAACTCTTCCTGAACTTGTGCCCTTAAATGAACTGGTACAACTCGAGGAGTGGAAATGGCAAATGGTATCACCTTCTCTTTTAGTTCAATTTCATATTTTTCCTTGAATTTACCCAAAGAGCCACCAAATACATCTTTAAATTCCTCAAACCAATTTCGCTTCGTTACTCCAAATAGTTTCTTTACTAACCCTAATTTCTCTATTCTAGGTGTACCCAATAACGGCGTTATTTTCTCCTCAGTCACATATATTGTTTCCTTGACGCTTTTCCCTTCGTATTTCAAATCGACAGTCGATTTGCCTATAATGTTTATGGCCTGGTTTACGCTAAATAATTTTGCATCTGTTTTTTCTAATTTTAAAGCTTTTATGTTTTTAATTGCCAACCATGGAACCAGTGTAACGTCAGCCCCTGTGTCAACCTTAAACTTGATATTGCTCTTATTGAGTCATAAATCTACGCACCAATTTTTTGTGACAGCGCCTACGAAATATTCCTCTTCCTCTTCCTCTCTTTCTCGGATTTCATTAACTTTTTTAGATCGGCACTGCCTTGCGTAGTGCCCTATTTTTTTACAAATGTTGCAAATAATATTTTTCGCGGGACATCTCTCGTACTCATGGTTTTCATAACCACATCTAAAACACCTTTCCATCTAATTGCCCCTGAAACGCCTTCTTTCTTAATTAAGTTGGTTTGCTTGTTCCCCTCAAAGCGTTTCACTCTAAGAACATCAGCTGATGCTGTCAATGCAAGATCTTTTTTCTGTCGGCTAAGTTCATCAAACTGTCTCACTGCAGTAACAGCCTTTTCCAATGTGAGACTCGAATCTAATTGCAACTTATCACTCAGCTTTTCCTCTCTCATACCCACGATAAGAGTTAGTAAGATCATATCATCGTACAATATTCCCCACTCACAATGCTTTGCCAGAGAATGCAACGCTGTGATAAACTCTTCCCCTGTTTCGTCCCCTTGCTTCCTCTTAAGAAATTTTGCCCGCTCGTAAATTATATTTCTTTTTGGTATGAAATGCCTCTCAAATCTCTGCCTACTATCTGCATAAGAGGTTGGCTGCGGTACAAATGAAGCAAAAATCTCCTCCGCTTTTTCGCCCATGCAATAAATAAGAATATTTACCTGAGATTGGTCATTTGCCTCGTGTAGACCATTTCCCATGCGATACCTTTCGAACCGTTTTATCCATTTTTCCCAGTCGGAAGGAATGAACGAAAATTCTTCTGGTGGGCTGAGTGTCATCTGTACACTGGAAACAGTCGTGGAAAATTTTTTAGCCCCTGATGAAGATGTTTCAGGTGCTTTAGAATCCACTGGTTCTTTTTTACCATCTCCCGCCATTGCACGTGTTCTTTCTACCTTTTAAGTCCCCAAAATATCCGATATTTAGGTACAGGATATGTATATTTGTCTTTATTTTTCGTTTTCTTCGCTAGTTTTGTTTGATTATTTAGTTTTTTCTTTTCTTTTTACTCTTTTTTCTTTTTACTTATTTTTTCTTCCACCAAAATTTTTCCGCTGCCACCATGTTCAAAGGTTAGTTTCAGAATGTCTTTTATTCATAAGCCATCTCGTTAGTTTGACATTTGAGCTGATACAGTAATTGCAGTAATTAAAGTAATTATAAGTAAAGAGTAAGTACAGTAGTGATAGTGTTTACAAATCAAGGTGCTGCCACTGCAACAAATTGCAATACAAGTGCGACAGCCTTGCATTTGTTTGTCACACAATAGGCGTGTTTTTTTCACAAGACTGTTATATACATAACATCATTTTACATGCAAAGCAAAAACAACATCCCCGACAACCAATGTTATGGATAAAAGGATGGTTAAGATTTGGTCGGGGATAGATTTTTGACGTTTAGTCGAGTATCGAATGAGTTTTTCGACTTTTCATTTTTTAATGTTGGTGCGTCTAGAGACTTTCATGTATCTCGAACAAAAGCAAAATGGGTGGCAAAGGGTCTGTTCACAAATGTGTAACTGAATAAAATCATATGCCCACTCTTACACTCCGCAATTTAGTTGCAGACAATTTTTGATTTTTAGAATTTCATTGATTTCAAGAGTTAGACTTGTAAATGTATATTAAGATACATAAAACAACGTAATAGCAATTAAAAATGGTCTGTTTAGTGACTGAAAGCACTTTTTGCATATATCTTTTCACATTTTTGTGTGAATGTTAACATTTTTTTCAAAGCTAATTGTTAAGTATGCCATAAAAATGGTTGTACTTTCTTATTATTAATAGTTTAATTCGTTTGAAACAAGTAACAAAATATTTTTTCCAACTCACATCTAAATCACAATCTCATATAAACTCAACCCCAGCATGTAAACAGAGTCAACAGAAATTCTTTGTTACCTTTGTGAACGGACCTATTTTTGACGTTTCTAAACTAACAAAAAACAGACAAAAAAAATTGTTTACCTGCATTAATTTCACTACGGAACATTTTTATTTTCCACTCTATACAATTGCTTTAGGTTTTTAACAAACAGTTTTTGCGTTTTTGTGCGAATTTGGCAAAAAAAAATCATTTGTTGCCTTTTATTGGTTTGACAACTGATCGAGAGCACCAACCCACAAATAAAAAAAGACGAAGCGTTTTTTTTGGATATCATGTTATGTACATAACATCCTTGTGAAAAAAACACGCCTAATGTTAATAAAATTAACTAACAGATTATTGCCACACAGATAGTTCATATGTATATGGCATAATGTAATATCAATTGACATGCTTGGAGAAAATAAGTCATACATGATAGTGTAACCTTAACGTAATAAATAATAAAAAAAAAAAAAAATGGGCACGACTGGGTCGCACGAACTTGCGATTGTATGTTAAATGCGATGTCAATATAAGGCTGAGTAAAAGGTTTTAGTATTAGCTCTTAAAATACTTGGTAGTGCTGGCTTGCCACCTACACATAAATTATGAAAATTTAATTAAATCACGCATAATATTGAAAAAAATTAAATTAAATATTTATAAAGTTTACAGCGAAAATCTGAAAATGCCATTGTTTTGCAATTGCTAATACATATAAACGCTGAAAATTTAATCGAAATCGTTGCACCAGTTTTTACAAAAAACTGTTTTTTATTTTTCATTTTCCTTAAAAACAAGTTTGTCAAAAGTCTAAGTTTAAGACCTTCTTAAAAGTTGTTTTGACAAAAAATTTGAAAAAAAAATCAAAGCTTAAGTTTTAAAGTACCTAATTTCCAAAATCAAAAATTTTTTTTGAAAGTTTATAAAAATTTCAAAAATTATAATTTTTCTAATGTTGATATGCAATCTATCTAAAACATCTTAGGTTATCTTACTTACTTACTTAAGGTGGCGCTACAGTCCGGGTCGGACTAGGGCCTCAGCCAACATGCTTCTCCAGCCAGCTCGGTCCCTAGCTAGCTGCCTCCAGTTTTGCACGCCAAGTTGGTTGAGGTCCTCTCCTACTTGCGTGCGCCACCTGAGTCGCGGTCTTCCTCTACTCCGCCGTCCCTCGGGATTGGATTCGAAGACTTTCCGGGCCGGAGCGTTGGTGTCCATTCGCTCTACATGACCCAGCCATCTAAGCCGCTGGACCTTGACTCGTTTGACAAGGTCAGTGTCGCTGTACAGCCCGTACAGTTCGTCGTTAAATCTTCTTCTCCACTCTCCATCTATGCAGACGGGACCAAAAATCACCCGAAGAATTTTTCTCTCGAAGCATCCTAAAGCGTTCTCGTCTGCCTTTGACAAGGTCCATGCCTCTGCGCCATATATAAGAACCGGGATGATAAGTGTCTTATACAGGGACACTTTAGTTGCTCGAGAGAGGACTTTACTACTCAATTGCCTTCTTAGTCCGAAGAAACAGCGATTGGCAAGAGTTATTCTTCGTTTGATTTCAGCGCTGGTGTCGTTGTCTGAATTAATAGCGGCGCCTAGGTAGACAAAGTCCTTAACTACCTCAAAGTTATAGCTGTCAATCGTGACGTTTTGTCCAAGACGTCGGTGTTGGGTGTCCTTTCTTGATGACAGCATATACTTGGTCTTGCCCTCATTTACCACTAAACCCATCTTCTTCGCTTCCGTCTCAATGCTCATAAACGCGCCATTGACATCACGCTGCGTTCTTCCAATTATGTCAATATCGTCGGCATATCCGAGCAATTGAACGGATTTTTGAAAGATTGTGCCTCTTGTGTTGACGTGGGAGTTTTGCACTATTCTTTCAAGAACGATGTTGAAGAAGTCGCATGACAGTGCATCGCCTTGCCTAAAACCTTTTTTGACATCGAATGTATCGGTGAGATCTTTTCCGACCCTGATGGAGCAGCGTGCGTTCTCCATCGTCATCCTACACAATCGGACAAGTTTGGTAGGGATGCCAAAACTAGACATGGCTCTATATAACTCCTCTCTATAGATGCTGTCATACGCGGCCTTAAAATCGATGAAAAGGTGGTGGGTATCGATTTGAAGCTCCTGGGTTTTTTCCAAGATCTGCCGTAGTGTGAAGATTTGGTCTATGGTGGACTTTCCTGGTCTAAAGCCGCACTGATAAGGACCTATCAGGTTGTTGACGAATGGCTTCAGACGCTCACACAATACGGCAGAGAGGATCTTATATGCGATGTTAAGAAGACTGATACCTCTGTAGTTGGCGCAGTTCAGAGGGTCTCCTTTCTTGAGGACCGGGGAAACAATGCTAAGGTTCCATTCATCGGGCATGCTTTCTTCCGACCATATTTTGCAAATGAGCTGGTGCATACTCCTGACCAGGTCATTGCCTGCCGCTTTAAACAATTCGGCAGTGAGGCCATCAGCTCCAGCAGCTTTGTTGGACTTTAGCTTGGATACTGCTGTCTTCACTTCGTTCAGGTCGGGTTGGCGGAATTGTTGGTCTACGTCGCCTAAATCGAATGGTTCTATCTCTCTAACAGCGGAATTGGGTTCATCATCGCCGTTATAGAGCTTGGAAAAGTGGTCTTTCCATATCCTCAGCATTGACTGCGGTTCCACCACGATGTTCCCTTGGTCGTCTTTGCAGGCTTCGGCTCGGGGCTTATAGCCCGAGGCTGTTGTTTTTACCTTTTGGTAAAACTTCCGAACCTCATTCCTGTTGTGGCACCCTTCTATCTCCTCGATCGCGCGCTTCTCATGCTCTCTCTTTTTCCGTCTGAGAAGCCGGTGTTCGTCTCTCCTCTTCTGCTTGTAGAGCTCGTAAGCAGTTCTAGTCTTTTTGTGCAGCGCCGCTTTGTATGCTTCCTGTTTAGCTGCATGTGCTTGCCGGCATTCGTCGTCAAACCAGGGGTTTCGTTGTGGTGGCCGTGTGAAACCCAGCACTTCAGAGGCGGCATCTCTGATGGCTGATTGGCAGTGCTGCCACTGGTTCTCTATACTTGATGCTGGCGGCAAAGGACTCCTTAAGAGGTTGTAAGAGACTCGATCGGAAAAGGACTTGGCGATCTCTTGCGATTGTAGTCGTCCAACGTCGAATTTTCTCACAGTATTTCCTTGTGTTGGCTTGGATCGGGATATCCGCAGTCGTACCTTGGCTACAACAAGGTAGTGGTCCGAGTCAATGTTGGCCCCTCGGAATGTTCGGACATCCTCTATACTGGAGAAGTGTCGTGCGTCGATCGCAATGTGGTCAATCTGGTTGACGGTTGATTGATCAGGAGATTTCCATGTCCCTTTGTGGATATTGAGGTGCTGGAACCGCGTACTAGCTACCAGAACATCTCGCCCCGCAGCGAAATCGATCAGCCTGAATCCGTTATCGGAGGTGTTGTCGTGCAGGCTGTATCTTCCGATTATTCCACCAAAGATATCCTCTCTTCCTAGCTTGGCATTAAAATCTCCTAGAACAATCTTAATGTCATAGCCAGGGCACTGCTCATATGTTTTGTCCAGGAGCTCGTAGAATATGTCTTTGGTGTCTTCATCCTTTTCCTCTGTGGGGGCGTGTGCGCAAATGAGGCTTATGTTGACGAATTTATCTTAGGTTATCTAATATACAAAATTTCGTCAACATCGTGCAAGACATTAACGAGAAAGTTGGTTTTGAAAAAACCGGTACTATGGGAGGTACTGTTTTCAGACTTTTTCCAAAAAATTTTTTACGTCATAAAACAGAAAATCTAAAACTAATTCTTTTTCACAAAATTTAATTGAAGTCGTTCGAGCCAGTTTTGAGAAAAATAAGTACATACATATTATCATGTCGGTTGTATGGCAGGTACCGTTATTCTGCGAGATCAGTGCAAGAAGAAATGGCGAATTGCGAGCTGAATGTTTCAAAATTAATAACAAAAAATTTAGACATCAGCGAGATCATCGTTTGCCAAATGAAATGCGCTAGTTGTTCGGCACCCATTTTTTTAAGGATTGGGTAGAGGAATATTAAAGGAGTATACGTGGAGGTAAATGTACCTACACAAAAAATATACAAAATTGATTGATTTACACGCATTTTGATAATTGCCAAAAAAAAATTCTCCTTCCGTGTCCCAACGATATCACCTTGATGAATTATCTGAACTTGAAAAATGAAATTTGTTTAAGTATGTATAAATACATACATTTTACATACATATACACAGATATTGGTATGCGTAACGGTTTTTAATTTTTTTTTCAAAACGACGGTGTTTTACATTCTTTTTTTTGCTCAAGTTTTGCTATTTTTATATAAATTTTAAGAAATGGCTACTATGTCATATGGCAATTGTCTAAATTTCAAAAAAAAAAAAAACTATAAAATCGGTTTATTGGTCTCTAAGAAATCGATGAAACAAGGTCGAATAAGTCTTTCTGAGAAAAACGCGTATAAAGATTTTCATGATTTTTCCCGAAAAATTTGTTTCATCTTATTTTTAACTTCCTGATTAGTGAAAGTTATTGTTCCTATATTATATTAATACTTACATCTAACTGTCTATTCCAGAGCCATGTGATCATCAGTCAGCGGGACGCGCTATCTTAACATATTTTTCAAAATATAGTGAATCCGTTCGGAAATAAGAACTCACTTTTTCAATCCGTACGGATTCAATTTCGGTTTTTGATCTGGCTATTAATTATTTGATTGCGACTCTGTATAATGCAATTCAACTTTCGGCAATGGCCCCTTTCACAAGGAAGAATCGTAGACACCATCGCATTGAGTGTTTTGCCACGAAATTCGTTACTTTTGATAAGACTATTTACAAGCTGTATGTCTGTTGCAATTAATTGCGATTATCGGCCCTAGCGAGATATCTGTTCGGAGCGGAAAATTGTCCGCAATGTCGGACGAAATCGGAAAAACTATTGCAATAAGCTGTCGAAAACTTCACAAATAAAGCAATTGATCGCACTTCAATGCAGTTCGCCTTCTGTGTTGAAATAATATTGGAGAAAAATTCCAAAAAGCTGTTCGGAAGAATACTTCAAAGCAAAAACCTCCGAATCGTACAAATCGGAGAATTTTCCTCTCCGAACGGATACCTCGCTAGGGCAGTATGTTTAAGTCCCCTCTTTTTGAAATTCGTAGTCCGAAATTGTTTCAACGGGCCTTTTGATATGGCTGATTGTTTAGGATTGGAATTTCCCCACAGAACAACACATTAACACTTATCTGCGTGTACCAAAAGAAAATATTGAAAATACTTCCCAACTATTCAAAACCAATGCTGACCGTTAAAATAAAAGACAAAAATTTTTTTTTAACATAACTTAAAATGATTTTATTCTAAAATTTATTCCTATTCCTTAATCTAAATGTACAGTTTTAATAATTAGGAATGAGGTGATGATTTTTGCTTTTAAAAATAAAAGCCAGTCTTTGTACGAGTATAGTATCACTTCTAATTCTGACTTAGAACAAATTTTAGTCAACTTCTTCCACAGTTGGTCCAGTGTGGTGTCCGTTACTAAATCCTCCGGCCTGTTGGCCACAGCCCTGAGGTCCACTTGCTCCTCCACTGTGTATCTTTGACATTATTGGGCTGCACACGCTCGATAAATTCTTCATTCTATCGTCGTACTCTTCTTTGTCGGCCATTGTGTTGGCATCCAACCATTTTATGGTCTCCTCACATGCATTTCTCGCTGTTTCTTTATCTTGAGAGCTGATTTTGTCTCCAGCCTGGTCAAGGGCTTGCTTAACTCCGAACACATAACTTTCTAGGGTGTTTCGAGAAGCTATTTTTTGTCTCTGTTTTTCATCCTCTTCTTGGAATCTCTCGGCCTCGTTGACCATTCTATCGATTTCAGCTTGGGACAGCCTTCCCTTGTCGTTCTTGATTGTGATGTTCTTCGTGTTGCCAGTGCCAGTTTCCTTGGCTGATACATTCAAGATTCCATTAGCGTCCATGTCGAAGGTAACTTCAATCTGAGGGGTTCCTCTAGGAGCTGGTGGAATGCCAGACAGATCAAACGTACCAAGAAGATTATTATCCTTTGTCATGACACGTTCACCCTCAAACACTTTGATGGTCACTCCTGGTTGATTGTCTGCATACGTGGAGAAAGTCTGTGTCTGCTTGCATGGTATTCTACAATTACGTTCGATAATCTTCGCCATCACTCCTCCAGCTATTTCGATTCCCAATGACAATGGTGCAACATCAACAAGAAGTACATCCTGAATCTGGCTGCTCTTGTCGCCACTCAAGATCGCTGCTTGGACGGCAGCTCCATATGCTACTGCTTCATCTGGATTGATGGATAGGTTGAGTGATTTACCGCAGAAGAACGATTGCAGAAGGTTTTGAACTTTGGGAATTCTAGTTGAGCCTCCTACGAGTACGATGTCATGAATTTGCTTTTTGTCCATTTTAGCGTCGTTCAATGCCTTCTCGACTGGTTCTAGAGTTGCCCGGAAAAGATCTGCACAAAGTTCTTCGAAGCGAGCTCGTGATACTTTAGTGTAGAAGTCAATTCCCTCAAACAAAGCATCAATTTCAATGGTCGCTTCAGTGCTTGATGAGAGTGTTCGCTTTGCTCTTTCTGCTGCAGTTCTCAATCGTCGCAGAGCTCTTGGATTCGAACGTAGGTCCTTCTTGTACTTGCGTTTGAATTCTTCTGCAAGGTGAGTCACCAAACGGTTGTCAAAGTCCTCACCTCCCAAATGTGTGTCTCCAGCGGTTGCTCTTACTTCAAACAGTGAACCTTCGTCTATTGTTAAAATAGATACGTCAAACGTTCCACCTCCTAAGTCGAAAATAAGGACGTTTCTTTCACCGGAGAGATTCTTGTCGAGTCCGTAGGCCAAGGCTGCTGCGGTCGGCTCGTTTATGATTCTGAGAACATTGAGTCCAGCTATGGCCCCAGCGTCTTTTGTAGCTTGCCGCTGTGAGTCATTGAAATACGCTGGCACTGTGATAACTGCATCTCTCACCGTCTCGCCCAGGTAGGCTTCAGCTGTCTCTTTCATCTTGGTCAGCACCATCGAGCTTATCTCCTCGGGGGCCAACCTTTTCTGCTCTCCTTTGAACTCTACTCCAATTTTCGGTTTGCCATTGTCACTCACCACTTTAAACGGCCAGTGCTTCATATCATCTCGAATTTTAGCGTCGTCATACTTGCGTCCGATCAATCTCTTCGCATCGAATACTGTGTTCTTGGGATTCATGGCAACTTGGTTCTTGGCGGCATCACCAATCAGTCGCTCTGAGTCTGTAAACGCCACATAACTGGGTGTTGTACGATTGCCTTGGTCGTTCGCAATTATCTCCACCTTGCCGTGCTGAAATACTCCAACGCAGGAATATGTTGTTCCCAAATCGATTCCGATAGCTGGCATCTTGATAATTTACTTTTACGTACTTTGATTTATACAACAATACAAACAGAATGTTTTTTTTTTGCTAATACTTTCACAATTTGTATTCTTTTACTTCAATTTTAATTCACTTTCAATCAATAAACACCTTGAAATATGTAACGACTTTTAAGTTATTTGTAGGTATGTACTTTGCTTTGCTTGCTTTGCAGATATTCACTTCAATGAATACTTTTCAATAATGACTCTAAGAGCACGAGCTCGGGTATTTATATGATTTTCAGTAAAGAGCGAAAATTCTGGAAACTTCATCGAGATGTTTGTAGAAAGATGTAGATACCAAATTGCAATTTGGTGTGTATAAAAAACAGAAGAGAAGAGAAGACATAGAGAAAAGACTCTTTTTTATCATTAAACTCTTTGTATTCCCTTAACCTTTACTTGAAATATTGCTTCTCTTGAATTTAATATGAACAGAACAGAGGCAGAAAGCAGTATTTTCTACTCTCTGCAGAAGGTATTCGGTAGCTCAGTGCTCTGCTCAGTGCAGTGCTCATGCTCAAGTTAAAGACAAGAGTTCAGAAAAAGAGAAAAAGCTTTCTTAAGAGTAAAAGATAAAAACTATAGACATTGACATGAAGAAAATTGCATTTTCTTTTCGATTATAAAATTAAAGATTAGAAATACATTTTGTGTATTAGAATAAATACATATGTAGGTACACAGGTATATACGCATTTATATCCTACCCTGAGTACCTATGTGCGAATAACAAAAATTATAAATTGGGGTAGCAAAGTTTTCATGCAGAGGACAGAGAGAACAAATAAAATGTGCGCAGTGAGATGCATTTTTCTCGAAATTTCGTAACGGCCATGTAGGTTTTGTTCAAAACAAATCCAAATTTCTTATGTGGTTATGTTACGATTAATTTTTGATAGTGGATTTTTGAATATAAATAAATACATATGTGCCTACTGCCTTCATAAACAATTACCGAACAATAAAACGAATTTCCTAGAAACAGAAAATCGTTTTACTTTAGTTAGTGTCTAACTACCGAGGTACAAATAAAAGGTCACATACCTATATGTGTTCTAACATGAAATTTCTCGAAAATACCAACACACCATTCAATGTCCTACTCAGGAAGTGTATGTTAAGATAGGAAATTGGAATTTCTATACACTGAACACTGACCACTACAAAGGATAACGCTGGTAGCCAAAAGTTGTCAATGGTGTAGAATTTGAGCTTGTTTTATGAGTTGGAACACCAAAACTATGTTGTAGGTACAAAGTTCTGACATATTTGCTGAGCTCCGATTGCCATGTTGGTTTTTTTTATTTTGGTGTGCCTTTATTTCAGGTCAAAGTCACTTAAGTTGCAAAGGAACTAAAAAAAACCCAAAAAATCAAATTCCAACCGCTTAGCAACGATATCTTGAATGTTTTTTGTTTTTTAAAGATGAATTTTAATATCTTTCGGTAGTCGGTCAAATTGTTGCACTATTTTTTCCTCAGCTTCCCTTCTTCCAGGGGTTATATTTTTCAATAGTATTTAGTATTATAATACAAGGTAAATTTAGGATGATTTCTAAAACTATAGAAGACCGTGAACAAGTAAATTATGATGTGTATTGGATGATGTTGTATAGATACAGATAGAAGATCACCTTTTCCCCTTCGTCACACGTCTGACTAAGGACAGCACCAACCCCAAAGTCAGAAGCATCCGTTTGAACTACGAATGGCTTCATAAAATCCGGGCAGGTCAGGATAGAAGCCGCTACCAAACATTCATTTGCCCTATGAAAACTATCCTCACATTCCTCAGTCCATAAACTTCCTACTCTTCTGTAACAATTCGTTCAAAGGTTTTACCAAACTAGCGAAGTTCGGTATGAATCTCCTATACCAAGAAACCGTTCCTAAAAAGCCCCTTACTTCCTTAACATTTTTTGGTTGTTGGATATCTAACATGCTCTCAACTTCTTCAAGGTCCATGTGCAAAAAATTGCAGTCTACAAAATAGCCCAAAAATGTTAACGAAGGCCTACGAAAATGACATCTGTCCCCATAGGTGGATCCACGGAGGAGTTTTCGGTTCGGTTGTTGGATCATGATTGCTTACACAGGTTCTTTTACGGAATATTCATGAAGCGCAATCAGAAATTGTAACACCGCTACTATTTCACAAAATATAAATTCAAAGAAACATTTTTTTACATGGGTTTGAATGGTACATCAGCGCCTTTCAGAGCGTGCCGTTTAAGCTTTCACTTTTGCCTAGAGTGCCTTTTCTCGGATCGCGTCACATATAAACTTTTTTACATGTATATTTTTGATCGAAAGATACTAACCAGTAAAGCATCAAGCGCATTTTGGATGTTCTGGCCGTGGATTCGTTGTCTCCACATCTTGATTTCTCAGAAAAATTTCTTTCGACCAATCCGATATATCTTCGTAAAATGTGTAGAGGTCAGGGGCATTTAAATTCTTGTTTAAGAAAGAGTTGCGTGAAACTTTGGAAAATGGATTTGTGTTCCGAAAACTGACCTTTGAGTTGAGAAATGAACGTATCAAGAAACAGAATGTAGAAAATTCTGTACTGTTCAATACTTTGTGCTTGAACGTTGCAACGACTTTTTGTTGGTTACAACTGCGGCAGCGGCGGCCGGCGCGGCGTGGCAATTTCATTGTGATTTCGTAGTCAGAACAAATTCTAGCAACATGCTCATAAATAACGTAGAAAGTAGAATCTGCGTTCTCGCGTTTGTAGTTTGTAAGTAAACTCATTCAAGGCGTCATCTGCCAGCTTAGTAGCCTCACCCAGATCATGGTTTTTAGATTGCAATTCCCGACTCAAAGGCAAAACAATCGAATTAACTGATTCCATAATGTGACAGGCGATTTGGAATTCAACCGTCGAAATCGATGTCAAAAGATGCAATGCCTTTTGCGAAGTATCTCGATCTTTCCACGTTTTGATTTCTTCCAAAGATTCAATAACAGCCGGTTGCAATTCAACGTACGTTTCAACTGCTTCATGAGACTGAGCCCACCTGTTGAGACAAACAGACTTCAACTTTTGTTTTTTTTTCTCACTGTTGTTTGTCATTTTTGAAATTTCTTGGTGTAGAACGTCTTGTCCATTTAGGCCAATGAAAAAATGCTTCAATCGCTCCGATAGATCCTAACGCATTTTTGATTCCTGAATTCTGACACTTCGCATGCTGCATTGACTGCCAAACTAAAGCTATGTGCAGTGCAATGTACATAAATTGCCAGGGGGAAATACCATCTCAGATGAGCCTGTGCACCAAAGAATTGGACACTCAATGCCGGAGCTCCGTCAAATCCTTGGCCATACAGTCATATATGAGCAATCGACGCCAACATCATGTAAATATATTCTGATTGAATCTGCTAAACCTCGTATATATAAATAAAATTTTGAGTAATAGACCCCCCAAGCCCAAATCCTGGATCCGCCACTGTCTGTCCTTAACTACTATCAAACCTACCTTTATAAACCAACTAACCAACTAAATATTTCAATATTCACAAAATTTCAATATGTTTCTCGAAAGTGTCGGTAACGATGATAAAATATCATCGAGATAGACAAAAACGAAGGTTAGCTATCAAGCTTTTTACAATAGGCGTTTCATTGAAACTGCGAGGAGAAACAAGTTTTGGTGTTCCATTGTTTTTAAAAATGATCGGGGCAGACCCGAGTGAATGCAAGCGAAAGCAAAACTAGTTAAACAAAAGCAATATGGAAATTATTTTATTCAATTGAAAATTGTTGTTGTAGGCGTTGGCGACTGAGGGGGCCTTGCAAATATAAATTTTTAAATAATTACAATTTTGTTATTTATTATTGTTTATTTATTTGTGTTTTTACATTTACCCGAGTGAAGTGTATGAGTAGTACTCGTACCTTACGGGTTCTATCCAAAACACTATGAAGGTTAGGTAACGCGTCGCGTCGTCGCGCGCAAGCAGTGTTGCCAGACAATTTTTCGAGAGATCACTAGTACCGACTCTGAAACCTCTAAAAGACCACTAGCGCTCTCCACGAGCTAATCTAACTTACTCAAATATTTGAAAAGAGGAGGAAAAGTGAAAAGCAATAATGCTAAAACTATTTTAAATAAATACTTATTTTTAATCAAAAACGTTTTCGAATTATAAATTTTTAAATCTGCATAGTGATTTCGAAAGCAAAAAATACACCGAGGTACTTTATTACCTTTGGTATCAACAATAGCTTCTAACCGATTTTTTAAAATCATGTCCTGAATCTCTAAATTTTTGCGAATACTTTTTGTTGCCGAGCTTTTTAAATGAATATTACAGTTATCCTTATCATATTCATAAAAAGTATTTTTTCATTGAATAAGTATAAGTAAGCAGTAAGTAATTGATTTTTATTTGTTTTTCCATAGTTGGTTTACAATATAATGAATGAATTTAAAGCTATGGCATTGCCGTCAGCTCGGTTAGCAATTTTATTCAAAACATTTAAATATATGTACCTATATGTATTTACTTTTTTTTTATTTTTATTGTTATTAAAAGTTAATCATATTCTGTTATCAGTAGAGTTCTATACTTGTAGAGTTGATAAACATATTTGTAAAGGTTTTTCCAGTTGAACTCGTTCAAGATTATAGTTGTTTCTTGCATAGTTAAGGTTTTCTTTCCGAAATATGCAAGGCGCTGAGAAGAGAATATCGGACAGATACTTAAAAAATGAAAACAATCTTCTTTTGCTTTCAGGTTGCACAATGAGCAGAATTGGTTGAAACTTCCGTTGTATCATTGTATATATAATAATATAAAACTTTGTACAACATAGTTTTGGTGTTCCAACATAAAACAAACTCAAATTCTACACCATTGACAACTTTTGGCTACCAGCGTTATCCTTTGTAGTGGTCAGTGTTCAGTGTATAGAAATTCCAATTTCCTATCTTAACATACACTTCCTGAGTAGGACATTGAATGGTGTGCTGGTATTTTCGAGAAATTTTATGTTAGAATAGGAAATTTCGTACCTACGCACTTATCTACATAAATGGAACCTTTTAATTGTACCTCGGTAGGCAGATAGGTACCTACTAACTAAAATAAAACGATTTTCTCTTTCTAGGAAATTCGTTTTATTGTTCGGTAATTGTTTATGTAGGCAGTAGGCACATATGTATTTATTTATATTCAAAAATCCACTATCAAAAATTAATCGTTACAAAACCACATAAGAAATTTGGATTTGTTTTGAACAAAACCTACATGGCCGTTACGAAATTTCGAGAAAAATGCATCTCACTGCGCACATTTTATTTGTTCTCTCTGTCCTCTGCATGAAAACTTTGCTACCCCAATTTATAATTTTTGTTGTTCGCACATACTCAGGGTAGGATATAAATGCGTATATACCTGTGTACACGCATATGTATTTATTCTTGTTCTTTCAGAAAATGCATTCTTTTATGTACTAACACACATATTACTTACAAAATGTATTTCTAATCTAATTTTCTAATCGGAAAGAAAATGTAATTTTCTTTTCTACTTCAGATTTCAGATTCAAACTACCTGTCTGTGTCTATAGACAGCCACTATAGTTTGTATCTTTTACTCTTTAGAAAACTTTTTCTCTTTTCTGAACTCTTGTCTTTAACTTGAGCACTGCACTGAGCAGAGCACTTAGCTAATGAGCAAAAGAGCACCTTCTGCAGAGAACAGAAAATACTGCTCTGGCTCTCTGCCTCTGTTAGTATCAAATTAAAGAGCAGCAGGATTTCGAGTAAATAAGACAATGGCAAAGGGTGGAATCTGGAATCTGGAATCGTGGAATTAAAAAAGAGAGTCTTTTCTCGTGTCTTCTCTTCTCTTCTGTTTTTTATACACACCAAATTGCAATTTGGTATCTACATCTTTCTACAAACATCTCGATGAAGTTTCCAGAACTTTCGCTCTTTACTGAAAATCATATAAATACCCGAGCTCGTGCTCTTAGAGTCATTATTGAAAAGTATTCATCAAAGTGAATATCTGCAAAGCAAGCAAAGCAAAGTACCTACAAATAACTTAAAAGTCGTTACATATTTCAAGGTGTTTATTGATTGAAAGTGAATAAAAATTGAAGTAAAAGAAGACAAATTGTGAAAGTATTAGCAAAAAAAAACATTCTTTTTTTATTGTTACAAAAATCAAAGTAAACAAAAGTAAATTATCAAGATGCCAGCTATCGGAATCGATTTGGGAACAACATATTCCTGCGTTGGAGTATTTCAGCACGGCAAGGTGGAGATCATTGCGAACGACCAAGGCAATCGTACAACACCCAGTTATGTGGCGTTTACAGACTCAGAGCGACTGATTGGTGATGCCGCCAAGAACCAAGTTGCCATGAATCCCAAGAACACAGTATTCGATGCCAAGAGATTGATCGGACGCAAGTATGACGACGCTAAAATTCGAGATGATATGAAGCACTGGCCGTTTAAAGTGGTGAGTGACAATGGCAAACCGAAAATTGGAGTAGAGTTCAAAGGAGAGCAGAAAAGGTTTGCCCCCGAGGAGATAAGCTCGATGGTGCTGACCAAGATGAAAGAGACAGCTGAAGCCTACCTGGGCGAGACGGTGAGAGATGCAGTTATCACAGTGCCAGCGTATTTCAATGACTCACAGCGGCAAGCTACAAAAGACGCTGGGGCCATAGCTGGACTCAATGTTCTCAGAATCATAAACGAGCCGACCGCAGCAGCCTTGGCCTACGGACTCGACAAGAATCTCTCCGGTGAAAGAAACGTCCTTATTTTCGACTTAGGAGGTGGAACGTTTGACGTATCTATTTTAACAATAGACGAAGGTTCACTGTTTGAAGTAAGAGCAACCGCTGGAGACACACATTTGGGAGGTGAGGACTTTGACAACCGTTTGGTGACTCACCTTGCAGAAGAATTCAAACGCAAGTACAAGAAGGACCTACGTTCGAATCCAAGAGCTCTGCGACGATTGAGAACTGCAGCAGAAAGAGCAAAGCGAACACTCTCATCAAGCACTGAAGCGACCATTGAAATTGATGCTTTGTTTGAGGGAATTGACTTCTACACTAAAGTATCACGAGCTCGCTTCGAAGAACTTTGTGCAGATCTTTTCCGGGCAACTCTAGAACCAGTCGAGAAGGCATTGAACGACGCTAAAATGGACAAAAAGCAAATTCATGACATCGTACTCGTAGGAGGCTCAACTAGAATTCCCAAAGTTCAAAACCTTCTGCAATCGTTCTTCTGCGGTAAATCACTCAACCTATCCATCAATCCAGATGAAGCAGTAGCATATGGAGCTGCCGTCCAAGCAGCGATCTTGAGTGGCGACAAGAGCAGCCAGATTCAGGATGTACTTCTTGTTGATGTTGCACCATTGTCATTGGGAATCGAAACAGCTGGAGGAGTGATGGCGAAGATTATCGAACGTAATTGTAGAATACCATGCAAGCAGACACAGACTTTCTCCACGTATGCAGACAATCAACCAGGAGTGACCATCAAAGTGTTTGAGGGTGAACGTGTCATGACAAAGGATAATAATCTTCTTGGTACGTTTGATCTCTCTGGCATTCCACCAGCTCCTAGAGGAACACCTCAGATTGAAGTTACCTTCGACATGGACGCTAATGGAATCTTGAATGTATCAGCCAAGGAAACTGGCACTGGCAACACGAAGAACATCACAATCAAGAACGACAAGGGAAGGCTGTCCCAAGCTGAAATCGATAGAATGGTCAACGAGGCCGAGAGATTCCAAGAAGAGGATGAAAAACAAAGACAAAAAATAGCCTCTCGAAACACCCTAGAAAGTTATGTGTTCGGAGTTAAGCAAGCCCTTGACCAGGCTGGAGACAAAATCAGCCCTCAAGATAAAGAAACAGCGAGAAATGCATGTGAGGAGACCATAAAATGGTTGGATGCCAACACAATGGCCGACAAAGAAGAGTACGACGATAGAATGAAGAATTTATCGAGCGTGTGCAGCCCAATAATGTCAAAGATACACAGTGGAGGAGCAAGTGGACCTCAGGGCTGTGGCCAACAGGCCGGAGGATTTAGTAACGGACACCACACTGGACCAACTGTGGAAGAAGTTGACTAAAATTTGTTCTAAGTCAGAATTAGAAGTGATACTATACTCGTACAAAGACTGGCTTTTATTTTCAAAAGCAAAAATCATCGCCTCATTCCTAATTGTTAAAACTGTACATTTAGATTAAGGAATAGGAATAAATTTAAGAATAAAATCATTTTAAGTTATGTTAAAAAGAAATGTTTGTGTTTTATTTGACGGTCAACATTGGTTTTGAATTCTTGGGAAGTAGCTTCAATATTTTCTTTTGGTACACGCAGAGAAGCGTTAATGTGTTGTTCTGTGAGGAAATTCCAATCCTAAACAATCTACCCTATCACAAGGCCCGTCGTAACAATTTCGGACTACGAAAGTCAAAAAGAGGGGACTTAAAACATATTCGTAGTTAATGTTTTGCAACAGATGTTTAAATCTTGTAAATAGTCTTATCAAAACATTCACTGCGATGGTGTCTATGATTCTTCCTTTTTGGCATTCGTAGTCTGAAATTGTTACGACACTCCTTGTGAAAGGAGAAAGTTGAATTGCGTTATACAGAGTCGCAATCAAATAAGGGGCCAGTTATAGCGATCAGTGAAACGAATTTTTCAAATGGAATAACAACTATGTTTTCGTTAGAATTGAATAACGATCGATAGTAAAAACCAGAGAACCTTTTTTGTCAAGAAAATGTTAAATTGAACAAATAATTTCCGTTAAAATTTTATTTTTCTACTTTCCTGATGAAATTGAATCAGGAAAAAGGAAAAATTAAATTCGAACAGAAAACAGTTTTTCTATAATACGTTTTCTGGGCAGTAAAAATTCCTTGCGTGATTTGCCATCGATCGGTATTACACTTGTTATTCAATTCTAACAAAAACATAGTTATTATTACATTTGAAAATTTTTCCTGATTCGTTTTCTTTGTCACTATAACTGGGCCCTAATTAATTGTCATACTACTTGATCATTTCAAGGAATGTGCGGATTAAAAACTAAAACCGAAATTGAACCCGTGAGGATTGAAAAAGTGAGTTCTTATTTCCGAATGGAACCCTATGAGTTGTCAAAAAAACATGGGTTGTTCAGTCCTCAAAAAACGCTAAACCACAAAATCACCACCAGCCCTGGTCTTTATCTATACTCGCCCAACAAAAACAGAGTGAGAGTTGATGGCAAACCTAAGGCTCAAAAACACTCAGTTTGACATTCAGATTGAGTTTAGGTTTTGCAAAAAACGCTTTGTGGCGACCACAGGACGACCAAGGCTTCAACGAACGAGGCTTTTATATCATAAAAAAGGTTTGGAAATTAAATTTTTGTGTTGATTGGATATATGTTTACTATTTTAGTGCATGATAATGTTAAAATAGCTGACCTTTTCTCATGTACAGAAATAAATAATGTTTTACATATTTCTTCAAACGAATTCAATTCCGTTAGCAAAGTGATAAGCGAATTAAAAACGTACGAATTCAGAATTGTAAGACGGGAGGATATGGTATTCGAACGAAAATCAGAACAGGGACTATAGGATACTTTTGCGATTGTCGGTTATCACGTGAACGTCGTCGAAATTAGGTTTGCGAGACCTCCTATATTGCTCAGTTAAGAAAACGTTAAATAACAGTTTAACTAATGTATGAGTAGGTAAGCTCATTTTATTTCTAATCAAAATATGACAAAAGTTAAACAAATATAAATTAAAAGAAGTTAAAAAATTAAAAGAGTCGAACTTTTCGGCTTTTGGCCTCACTGAACTTTTTTAGGATTATGTCATAGCTAACAGTAGCCGCTATTTCAGCTTTAATTGATAATACTGGTAGCGCAGATCTTGATTGACTCATCGTTTTCGCCTTTCCAAAGTATAGTACCTAAATCATTACAATTCTTAAGAAGATCCTCTTATTGTATGGACTTTGGGCTTGAAGTAGCTGATATCATAAATAAAACCAAATTGTTCAAAATATTCACTAAGAATTTGTGTTAAAAAAGTTAACTCTGTACTCCATTTCATAAGATTGAATGTAGTTTCAACAATATGTTCATAACCGATCATTCGTTTTTTCCGGGCTGTGTTTTTTTTCTTTAAATTGAGACTGAATATCGTACATAACTGCGTTTCTCCACGAATAATCAAGCTTGTGCAACACTAGGCGTTTTTTTCACGAGGCTAACATAAATAAAACATGATTTTGCATGCAAAGCGAAAACAACATCGCCGACAACTGATGTTGGCGATAAGAGAATGGTTAAAATCCTGTCGGGGATAGATATTTGACGTTTATTCGAGTATCGAATGAGTTTTTTGATATTTAATTTTTAAATGTTGGTGCGGCTAGAGACTTTCATGTATCTCGAACAAAGGATGTCGGAGGGCCCGTTCACATATGTTTAACTAAATAAAATCGTATGCCCATTTTTACACGCATGGATTTTGTTGCTTAAAATTAGTGATTTTAGAAAGTTTATTGATTTGAAGGGTTAGATTTCTAGATTTATATAAAGAAAAAATTCTGTTAAGCGGTTGAAAGCAATTTTTGCATATTTTTTTTTAAATTTTTAAGTGAATGTTGGCATTTTTTCCAAAAGTTTTTCCTTTAAAATAGACTAATGTAAGAACTATTTATTGTTCCATAATTTAATTCCAAGTGTATCTATGATCATTGCAACGAAATTTAATTTTTAATAAGGGAGCAATGCCCTTATGTCCAATTTCCTAAACCACTTTTAAAATATGTTAAGATTTTAAACTTTCACACTTTGACGTATTTTGGCCAATTTCACGTCATTTAAAACCTTAAATCTTTGTGAATTGTTGAAATGCTTTATAAAGGGTGATTTTTTAAGAGCTTGAGAACTTTTTTTAAAAAAAAAACGCATAAGATTTGCAAAATCTGATCGGTTCTTTATTTGAAACGTTAGTTTGGTCCATGACATTTACTTTTTGAAGATAATTTCATTTAAATGTTGACCGCAGCTGCGTCTTAGGTGGTCCATTCGTAAAGTCCAATTTTGGGCAACTTTTTCGAGCATTTCGGCCGGAATAGCCCGAATTTCTTCGGAAATGTTGTCTTCCAAAGCTGGAATAGTTGCTGGCTTATCTCTGTAGACTTTAGACTTGACGTAGCCCCACAAAAAATAGTCTAAAGGCGTCAAATCGCATGATCTTGGTGGCCAACTTACCGGTCCATTTCTTGAGATGAATTGTTCTCCGAAGTTTTCCCTCAAAATGGCCATAGAACCGCGAGCTGTGTGGCATGTAGCGCCATCTTGTTGAAACCACATGTCAACCAAGTTCAGTTCTTCCATTTTTGGCAACAAAAAGTTTGTTAGCATCGAACGATAGCGATCGCCATTAACCGTAACGTTGCGTCCAACAGCATCTTTGAAAAAATACGGTCCAATGATTCCACCAGCGTAGAAACCACACCAAACAGTGCATTTTTCGGGATGCATGGGCAGTTCTTGAACGGCTTCTGGTTGCTCTTCACTCCAAATGCGGCAATTTTGCTTATTTACGTAGCCATTCAACCAGAAATGAGCCTCATCGCTGAACAAAATTTGTCGATAAAAAAGCGGATTTTCTGCCAACTTTTCTAGGGCCCATTCACTGAAAATTCGACGTTGTGGCAGATCGTTTGGCATGTTTGGATGAAATGTCAAAGCATACTGAGCATCTTTCTCTTTGACACCATGTCTGAAATCCCGCGTGATCTGTCAAATACTAATGCATGAAAATCCTAACCTCAAAAAAATCACCCTTTACAACTCGGCATTATTTCATTTAAAAGGGATTCCTTCAAAGTAAAAGTATAAAGGAATGCCATTTCATGCATTCTTGCTTATTTATAGGAAAGTCGAGCATTTTCTTTTGTTTTAGAACAAATTTAAGCAGTTACAAATCACAGTATATTTTTTTAACTCGCACAGAAATTTCAGTTCTCATGTAAACTGAACCCAAGCATGTTAACAGAGATAAAGAAATACAAGAGAAACTACTTGGGTACCTTTGTGAACGAACCCATTTTTGACGTTTCTAAACTAAGAAAAAACAGACTAAAAAAAAATTGTTTACCTGCATTAATTTGACTATGGAACATTTTCATTTTCCACTCTATACAATTTGCTTTAGGTTTTTAACAAACATTTTTTGTGTTGTTGTCATAATTTGGCAATAAAAAACTCATTTGTTGACTTGTATTGGTTTGACAACTGATCAAGAACACCAACCCTCAAATAAAAAAAGCCGCACTGTTCGGGAAGCGTTTTTTTTTTGGATCATGATATCCAATATATATATATATATACGAGGTTGTCCGGTCGATGAACAGGTGAGTGAACATAAATTGCATTACAGGGCTGAGGTGAAACAAACGCATTGGGCGCGTTCAAGAACCTATCGGATAGCCTATCTCGGATAGCCGTATCTTAGATATCTTTTTGAACGTTTCAGATATCTTTTTCCAGATAGCTGCAGACAACATCTGTGAAATATTAAAATTCGACTTTTGAAAACAGAAATAACGACTATAATTTATTTTTTTCGATTTCCCATGCGTTTTAAAAGACTCTAATGCTGAAATAAATGCACACCAAAACAAAAAATCAACATGAAAAGAAATAAAAACAAAATTTCTATCAGCTGATCACTTGAAAAGAAAGCTATACCAAAAATACTCGGATACCCTTAGATAGCTTTTTAGTAGAAGTGGGTTTGTGACTCTAATAAACGTTTTAACACGTAAACAACAACAAAAAGCTATCCGGATACAATTCTTGAACGCCCCATTGTATTGAAACTTTTAATCAAAAAATTTATGATACTACAGAGATAAGCAGAACAGTTGGCAGAAATTGTGTTCATGCTAATTATATGAATAAATTATTCAATGAACTAAGGGAAGAGAATGTTCAGTGAGAATACATCCTAATTCAAAATAAAAAAGGGTAGACTTAAAAAATAATCTACCTTCCTGTTCCTACCTACAAAAAGGAAAGAGATATTGGGCTTTCGTGTACTAAACTCAAAAATTTAATTTTTCTTTCGGAATTAAATTAAAAATGAAATCATTTGATTCAAGTAATAAGTTTTTCCATGTTATGTAAAAACAAACAAACAAATTCATTTCAAGTGGATGTCTTTTGTGAATTCATTAAAAAGTTTTCTTTATTATTAATAAGAGAAAAAACATCATCAATAAATTTGTTTTTGAGCAGGCTCAAGGTCAATAAAAACAATGTTGTTATATGGTTGTTAACGACGTTTCGAGCATGGATACGCTCTTCATCAGGTCTGTTTATTAGGAAATAAATAAAACAATCGTCAATTAAAATATTCAACAAGAACATAATGGTTAAAACAAAAACTTACAATAATACATGAAATTAGTTTTCACGATGAATAATAGGCAAGAACTCAAGTTAACAACCATATAACAACATTGTTTTTATTGACCTTGAGCCTGCTCAAAAACAAATTTATTAACATTCAAAAGGTCGCATAACACTTTCCTGAAATCAAAAAACATCATCTGCTTGCTCCTCCCCGACGGGGAATTGAACCCCGGTCTCCCGCGTGACAGGCGGGGATACTGACCACTATACTATCGAGGATTGTTGTTGAAGATTAGAACAAAAAAGCTTCAGGTTTTTGTTTTTTCTAACTTTCTCAGCAATGAGATTAGTAATTTTTTGTCATTTTCGTGCTCCATGAAGGCAGATGAAGAAGGTTTTTTCTTCATTTAATTGAATCACTTCATGATTTAAAATAGTTATTACAAACTTTTTAGTCACCATCACCATATCCTGTAACCCTGATTTGTACATCATTAGGATTTCTCCTCCTTCGTGATCTTCAGCAAGATATTTTAACAGTGGGCACTGTTTTCTCTGGAATGTTTATTCTACTAAAAGTGTTATTTTCCATTTTGTTCTTGACATCCTAAACTCCGTTACGTGCAAAAAAATCCACATGCATTTGAAGAGTGGAATCTTTCACATTCCTCAACTAACCGTCGAATTCATTGACAATCCAAGCGGTTCAGGCTTTTTTCGTGTTCTCTTTCTTTGAAATGCATAAAAATGCAGTAGATATACATGTATGTGGAAAATAAGGTGCTTATTTTTTTATTTCGAAAAAATCGAATTGTACAGATTTTTTTTTCTGAGAAATCTTTTGAATTCATTGATCTAAAAATTTGTATTTTTTTAAAAATATTTTTAAGGAAAGGAGCTACAGCTGATCTCCGGGAGTTCTTTCCAAAAAAGACGTTCTGCCGCTCCGGCTTTGTACTTTCAAGCACTCTGAAACGCCTTTTCAAATCTGCGTATAACTTCGAATATTTTCTCTGTGTGTATTCTAAAACATAATTAAACTAGCTGACCCGCCCGGCGTTGCTCAGGCCCAAGTTTCCATTCTAGTGGAGATGAAATATAGTCTATGTTACTCAGAGGCATTTGAGCACTTTGAATTCGTCCAATATTTTCCAAGTTCCCTGATTTGTTCCACTCCCCATTCCGTTCTGGTAGGGGATGAGATATAGCCTATGTAACCTGAGAATAACACTATATTTTATAGTGAAAACAGTATTGAAATCAGAACAGTCGTTTTTGAATAGAATAACTTACAGCACAATACCTAGCCGTTGTTTGAGTGATCTAGTGGCACGTGTTGAGTACTTTTGAGGTTGTGTAATAAATCACTTAATTAACTAATCATGCAAACTGCACTTAGTAAAATAGGAATATGTAAATAATTTTTGTCCAGCAAATTACATGATAGTAAATTTACTTGAGAACTTAGTTGATATGACATTTATACTGAGACTGTAATGTCTAATATGTAAAATTCTCGTGTCACAATGTAAATTAAAAAAACAATGTTAAGGGTAGATGGCCCTTATCACTAAGGGGTATGGAAAATTAATAGTAGCCTATTCTCAGGCCTACTGAATACGCATATAAAATTTGGTTAAAATCGGTAAAGCCGTTTCGGTACAGTAACTAACATTGTGACATGGAAATTTTATATAATAAAAAAAAAATTCTATTGTTAAATCGTGTGTTACGGAACTCTTGAATTCAGTTAGTGATTGGTGAATTTTTTAGCTATAAATAATCTTTCCAACAACGGTAAAAACAGAAAATAAAATATATGATAGCAGATATGCTTATAGTGCTTTTTCTCTAAGGTATTTTAATTCTTTCCCAAGTTTTCCCTACTGTACTCAGTTGTTTACCATATTCAACTGATTCTCTTTGAGGTTATCTTACTCGTTCCGTCTTCATGAGAAAATGCATTTTCGTTTTTAAAAAAAATTATTCAAGGAAAAACAGCTTTTTATGAATATGATAACTGTAATATTCATTTAAAAATGCTTGGCAACCAAAAGTATTAGCAAAAATTTATAGATATTCAGGACGTGATTTTAAAAGATTGGTTAGAAGCTATTGTTGATACCAAAGGTAATAAAGTAGCTCGGTGTAATCTTTCGAAATCACTATTCAGATTTAAAAATGATTTAGTATGTTAATATCATTACTTTGTTAACATATATAATTTATTTAAAATAGTTTTAACATTATTGCTTTTCTCCTTTCCTCCTCTTTTCAAATATTTGAATTAGTTAGCTTAGCTCGTTGCTCGCGGAGAGCGCTAGTGGTCTTTTAGAGGTTTCAGAGTCGACACTAGTGATCTCTTGAGAAATTGTCTGGCAAGACTGCTCGCGCGCGACGACACGTTGCCTTACCTTCATATTCTTGTCAGACGATTTTGGATAGTACCTACCCATAAGGTACGAGTACTACTCACTCACTCAAAATAGCAAAATTTTAATTATTTAAAAATTTATATTTGCGAGGCCGTCGTCGTTGCGACCAAATGAGCTTGAGCGTCTCTTAAATGGTTTTGAAAAAATTTACAATTCGAAAAATCTAAAGATAAGGCCTTAAACTAAAAAGCCAGCTCTTTTCGAAACAGTAATTGTTTTTCATTATTTATGGTACTTATATCGTTTTTCATTGACGAAAAGAGTTACTCCTTTTGTGAAAAGATCTACTCTTTTTCCATTTTTAATGTTTCATTGAAAAAAAGAGTAGATCCGGAGTAACTCTAAACGCCAAAGATCTACTCCCAATCGGTTGGGAGATCTACTCTGAAAATGCAAAAACATCTGTTGTATCAAACGTCAAATGGAAAAAATTGTTGTGAAATTTGTTTGGTGATTATTAAAATTGAAAAGAAAAAAGAAAGTAATTGAATATGAGTGCAGAAAAATATGTAAGTAATTTAGAATTTGTTAGTTCTCTGCATTATTTGTTGTCATCTTCCTCGTCGTCATCCCTTTCCAATCCATCCATCATCTACATGGAGTGTAAAAAAAAAGATTGAAAAGATGCAAGTGGGCGCATTCACTCCTTTAGTAACTACGTAATCAAGTCATTAGAAACAACTGCGAAATGTGTTGAAAATTTTTCACCCCACGTAATGTTAAAATTTCAGACATAAAGTTAATTTAGAATCATTTTGACGTTTCACAATCGGCTGTTCGGAAAAAAATACGAAAGATTACAAACAAAAAGGATTTACTGTGTTTGTAGTTCAATTTTGCATTCACAAAACTAATTGAATTTTGACTACATAGTGACTACAGAAGTGAATGCACCCAATGCTATTCCTGACAATTGTCACCAATACTACGACAAAACTGTTGAAAAATGTTTCATTGAAAAGAGTAATTCTGCATTTGAGAGTAGTTCTTTCGGATTTCAATGAAAAACGCTATTAGATTGTTGACCAAACCTATCACATTAATTTGATTTTAATTATTTGGTAAAGAAGACAAAGTTTGAAGTGAAATATTTTGTAGCTTCCTGAATACAAGTAATTGGTGTTATTTATTGGATGAACTCCCAGGTGGTGTTTGTTATGCAAATACTTGCATTAAAGGCCTCATGTTTGCAGATGATGTCGTACTGATGGCAAACTCACCGGATAGTCTTCAACTTATGATAAATCGACTTGGTGATTACTGTAAGCTGTGGAATTTAGTAATTAATCGAGAAAAATCCAAGGTTATGATTTTTAAAAAAGGAGGAGGGGGAAGAGAAGTCATAGGGAAAAATGGCATTACCTGGGAAATGAACTAGAGTTGGTGAGTGAATTCAAATACCTTGGGGTGCTACTAACATCGAGCCTAAATATGAATAAAAAATATGAAATTGGCAAAAGCTAAAGTCGCAATCAACTCAACCTGGAAAAGATGTTTTGCCAATCGCTCAATTGCTCACAGCAGCAAATATAAGGTTTTTAAAGCCGTCGCAGAATCGATTTTGTTTTATGCTGCGCAAGTATGGGGCTACAAACAATATGATATGGTGGAGAAACTCTTAAGATTTTACATTAAACGCATTTTCAGTATTCCGACCAATGCTCCCAATTATCTACTGATGATAGAAACAGGTCTATCACCGCTGTATATACAAACGTTGAGGATGCAGATGGACTATGTCATGAAGGTTATGGATATGGAAGATACACGTCTACCTAAGATAGCAGCTGTGAAAGCGGTGGAACAAAAACTAAGCTGGTACGCAGTATGGTTGGAGTTAGCTCTTCAATGCAAGATGGAGGTTGATCTTAGTATTGGAAACTTACCCAACTGGCGTTCCATTTTATATCAGCTAATTGAGAAAGTGGATGAGATGCAGGTTTTGAAATACCAAGAAGAAGCTGAGTCATCGGTGCATAGATCAGTGTATAGTCGCTTGAACCACAATTTGCTAGACAGGAACTATTTCAAAGATGAAAACAGTATACAAATGATATCAATGATCATAAGGCTGCGAGGAGAGATTTTAAATCTCAATTACGTGCCACATAGAGAAGACCTACCCTGTTTTTGCGAGTTATGTAATTTGAGAGAACGAGAAGACGTCTTGCATTTTATTGGAAAATGTCCGATCTTGAGAGAAATAAGAATACAGGTGTTTGGAAAAGGTTATCTTTGAGAGGAGGATGTTATAAAAGAGTTAAATGAACTTGATGTGGATAAACTATTCAAATACTCTAAAACAGCTACAACGTACCGCAATAAAAAAATGAGTGGGAATTTTTAAGTATATACCATTAATAATTGCTACTTTTTAAATTTTCTTATTATGCTAAAAGCTATTGTCAGAAATTAAAAAAAATATATAAAAAGGAAATATAATTTAAATTATTATTAATTGTCAATCCGGCAGACGGCATAAAGCCATGCTCAAACGTTTTTTGTAAAATTATACGTATATTTATTATTAGTAATGTAATAAAAAACACTTCAAATTCAAATTCAAAAATATATTTTTGGAAGGGTAGTTTTTTTTTCTTTACAAAACAGTTTTTTTCATTGAGATTCAGTTTAACAATGAATTTAAAGAAAAAAAAAGAAAAATAACTTTTCTTGTGCGTTATGATATTTTCAATTAAAGTTTTCTTCTTAGCTCCAGCTGCCTTCACCTTAGGACCGCCAGCTACGAACGAAGATGTTTTTCACACTTTATTATACACATCCGATCCTTTCATTTCAAGTCTAGGAAAAGCCAGGACAAAAAAGTGAAAGAGTTGTTAGATGAAGCTAAATTGCTTTCATAAAGCTTTACGATTCAAAAAATCACAAAGTGTTCTATGCTAGTGGAAAAATATGTTGCAACAGGGAATTTCTTAGAAATTGAGAGGGTTGAGATGCGTTTACCTAAATATCAAATTTTATATGCTCAGTATCAGACACTTCTGTGATACTTTTGTCATACTATTACTTTCTAGGCGTCTGATACTGAAAATATAAACTAAGATATGGAAACGCATACCGTCTCATTTCATAAGAAACTCCCTGTCCTACCAAATTTCACTTTGCTACGATGATGGCAACCCGTGTCGACTTCGTTCCGAAATATATTTTTGTATATTTGTCGGTCGATGGTAACTTAGCATATTTCGAAAGAAAATCAGTGCGGTTTTTCACAGTTTAAGGTTTTTCTTATATAATATCAAACTTTTTTAGAAGTAACTACTAATTTCACATGAAATATGTAGAATAAAGACCTCTGTCAAGCTGGTGAAGTGACTTTCTCGGATCGGAACAAAATTTTGTGTAATTTAGTTGCTAGTTATTTGCTAATTAATTGCTAAGAAATTAATTTTTTTGCTCCTCCCGTTTAATTATAAAAATTCACATTTCCAGCTTGACGTCAAGCTGGCAAAGCAAATTTTTCAGGAAAGGTTAAGAGACCGGGTGTTTTCACCATATTTTTTTTGCTAATTATTTGCTCTAAAAAAAACAAAAAAAAATAATTTTTTGCTAATTAAAAAAAAATTTCTTAATTTTTTTCTTAATTTTTTTTTTTTTGAAAAATTGACTTTTTTATATTTTTATCTACTATTTATTTGCTCTTCGTAAAAACAAAAATTTTTTTTTTTGCTCTTCCCGTTTACCTATAAAAATTTACATTTCCAGCTTGATGTCAAGCTGGCAAAGCAAATTTTTCAGGAAAGGTTAAGAGACCGGAGGTTTTTACCATATTTTTTTGCTAATTATTTGCTCTAAAAAAAACAAAAAAAAATAATTTTTTGCTAATTAAAAAAAAATTTCTTAATTTTTTTCTTAATTTTTTTTTTTTGAAAAATTGACTTTTTTATATTTTTATCTACTATTTATTTGCTCTTCGTTAAAACAAAAATTTTTTTTTTGCTCTTCCCGTTTACCTATAAAAATTCACATTTCCAGCTTGACGTCAAGCTGGCGAGGCAATTTTTTCAGGAAAGTTTTAGAGATCGGGTCTTTTCACAAGATTTTTTTGCTATTTTTTTGCTCTAGGAAAATTAAAACCAAAATTTTTTTTATTGTTTAAAAAAATTTAAAAAAAATTTTTTTTTTATTTTTTTTTTTTTGCAAACATTTTCTTAGCATATTCCTTTTTTTGCTATTTAATTGCTCTACGAAAAATAAAACAAAACTTTTTTTTGCTGACTACAAAAAATTTTTTTTTATTTTTTTCAAAATTTTTTCTTTTGTTGCTAACAAATTTTTTGCATTTTCTTTTTTTTGCTATTTAATTGCTCTACGAAAAATAAAACAAAACTTTTTTTTGCTGACTACAAAAAATTTTTTTTATTTTTTTCGAAATTTTTTCTTTTGTTGCTAACAAATTTTTAGCATTTTCTTTTTTTGCTATTTAATTGCTCTACGAAAAATAAAACAAAACTTTTTTTTGCTGACTACAAAAAATTTTTTTTTATTTTTTTCAAAATTTTTTCTTTTGTTGCTAACAAATTTTTTGCATTTTCTTTTTTTTGCTATTTAATTGCTCTACGAAAAATAAAACAAAACTTTTTTTTGCTGACTACAAAAAATTTTTTTTATTTTTTTCGAAATTTTTTCTTTTGTTGCTAACAAATTTTTAGGATTTTCTTTTTTTGCTATTTAATTGCTCTACGAAAAATAAAACAAAACTTTTTTTTACTGACTACAAAAAATTTTTTTTTATTTTTTCAAATTTTTTTCTTTTGTTGCTAACAAATTCTTAGCATTTTCTTTTTTTGCTATTTAATTGCTCTACGAAAAATAAAACAAAACTTTTTTTTGCTGACTACAAAAAATTTTTTTTTTATTTTTTCAAATTTTTTTCTTTTGTTGCTTACAAATTTTTAGCATTTTCTTTTTTTGCTATTTAATTGCTCTACGAAAAATAAAACAAAACTTTTTTTTGCTGACTACAAAAAATTTTTTTTATTTTTTTCGAAATTTTTTCTTTTGTTGCTAACAAATTTTAAGCATTTTCTTTTTTTGCTATTTAATTGCTCTACGAAAAATAAAACAAAACTTTTTTTTGCTGACTACAAAAAATTTTTTTTTATTTTTTCAAATTTTTTTCTTTTGTTGCTAACAAATTCTTAGCATTTTCTTTTTTTGCTATTTAATTGCTCTACGAAAAATAAAACAAAACTTTTTTTTGCTGACTACAAAAAATTTTTTTTTATTTTTTCAAATTTTTTTCTTTTGTTGCTAACAAATTTTTAGCATTTTCTTTTTTTGCTATTTAATTGCTCTACGAAAAATAAAACAAAACTTTTTTTTGCTGACTACAAAAAACTATTTTTATTTTTTTCGAAATTTTTTCTTTTGTTGCTAACAAATTTTTAGCATTTTCTTTTTTTGCTATTTAATTGCTCTACGAAAAATAAAACAAAACTTTTTTTTGCTGACTACAAAAAATTTTTTTTTATTTTTTTCAAAATTTTTTCTTTTGTTGCTAACAAATTTTTTGCATTTTCTTTTTTTGCTATTTAATTGCTCTACGAAAAATAAAACAAAACTTTTTTTTGCTGACTACAAAAAATTTTTTTTTATTTTTTAAAATTTTTTTCTTTTGTTGCTAACAAATTTTTAGCATTTTCTTTTTTTGCTATTTAATTGCTCTACGAAAAATAAAACAAAACTTTTTTTTGCTGACTACAAAAAATTTTTTTTTATTTTTTTCAAAATTTTTTTCTTTTGTTGCTAACAAATTTTTAGCATTTTCTTTTTTTGCTATTTAATTGCTCTACGAAAAATAAAACAAAACTTTTTTTTGCTGACTACAAAAAATTTTTTTTTATTTTTTTCAAAATTTTTTCTTTTGTTGCTAACAAATTTTTTGCATTTTCTTTTTTTGCTTTTTAATTGCTCTACGAAAAATAAAACAAAACTTTTTTTTGCTGACTACAAAAATTTTTTTTTTATTTTTTCAAATTTTTTTCTTTTGTTGCTAACAAATTTTTAGCATTTTCTTTTTTTGCTATTTAATTGCTCTACGAAAAATAAAACAAAACTTTTTTTTGCTGACTACAAAAAATTTTTTTTTATTTTTTTCAAAATTTTTTTCTTTTGTTGCTAACAAATTTTTAGCATTTTCTTTTTTTGCTATTTAATTGCTCTACGAAAAATAAAACAAAACTTTTTTTTGCTGACTACAAAAAATTTTTTTTATTTTTTTCGAAATTTTTTCTTTTGTTGCTAACAAATTTTTTGCATTTTCTTTTTTGCTATTTAATTGCTCAACGAAAAATAAAACAAAACTTTTTTTTGCTGTCTACAAAAAATTTTTTTTATTTTTTTCGAAATTTTTTCTTTTGTTGCTAACAAATTTTTAGCATTTTCTTTTTTTGCTATTTAATTGCTCTACGAAAAATAAAACAAAACTTTTTTTTGCTGACTACAAAAAATTTTTTTTTATTTTTTTCAAAATTTTTTTCTTTTGTTGCTAACAAATTTTTAGCATTTTCTTTTTTTGCTATTTAATTGCTCTACGAAAAATAAAACAAAACTTTTTTTTGCTGACTACAAAAAATTTTTTTTTATTTTTTTCAAAATTTTTTCTTTTGTTGCTAACAAATTTTTTGCATTTTCTTTTTTTGCTTTTTAATTGCTCTACGAAAAATAAAACAAATTTTTTTTTTTGCTGACTACAAAAAATTTTTTAATTTTTTTCAATTTTTTTCTTTTGTTGCTAACAAATTTTTAGCATTTTCTTTTTTTGCTATTTAATTGCTCTACGAAAAATAAAACAAAACTTTTTTTTGCTGACTACAAAAAATTTTTTTTTATTTTTTTCAAAATTTTTTTCTTTTGTTGCTAACAAATTTTTAGCATTTTCTTTTTTTGCTATTTAATTGCTCTACGAAAAATAAAACAAAACTTTTTTTTGCTGACTACAAAAAATTTTTTTTATTTTTTTCGAAATTTTTTCTTTTGTTGCTAACAAATTTTTTGCATTTTCTTTTTTGCTATTTAATTGCTCAACGAAAAATAAAACAAAACTTTTTTTTGCTGTCTACAAAAAATTTTTTTTATTTTTTTCGAAATTTTTTCTTTTGTTGCTAACAAATTTTTAGCATTTTCTTTTTTTGCTATTTAATTGCTCTACGAAAAATAAAACAAAACTTTTTTTTGCTGACTACAAAAAATTTTTTTTTATTTTTTTCAAAATTTTTTTCTTTTGTTGCTAACAAATTTTTAGCATTTTCTTTTTTTGCTATTTAATTGCTCTACGAAAAATAAAACAAAACTTTTTTTTGCTGACTACAAAAATTTTTTTTTATTTTTTTCGAAATTTTTTCTTTTGTTGCTAACAAATTTTTTGCATTTTCTTTTTTTGCTATTTAATTGCTCTACGAAAAATAAAACAAATTTTTTTTTTTGCTGACTACAAAAAATTTTTTAATTTTTTTCAATTTTTTTCTTTTGTTTCTAACATTTTTTTAGTATTTTCCTTTTTTGCTATATTTAATTGCTCTACGAAAATCAAAACAAAATTTTTTTTTGCAAATAACAAAAAATTTTCTCTATATTTTAAATTTTTTTAATTTTTTTGAAAAATTTATTTATCAATGTTTCTTAACAAAAACACATCTTGCGTCCATGAACATGCGGGCAAAAAAGTCAACTCAGATTTCAACTCCAATTTCATGTTTTCGACTTTGGTAGTGCAAGATAGTGATTATTTTTTCGAATTGATCAAATCAACTTGTTGAATTCGTTCTTATTCTGAATTCGTAGATACAAAAGAAGAACAATTGATAAAATCGACAATTTTTCTCAGATAAAGAGAACAAATAGTACATATTATAATATCTATACAGAAACTGCAAAATACAACCGAGCTGGTTAGTGGGCGCGTTCAGGAGTCTGTAGAATGACCTATATTGGATACTGGGATATTAAAGATATTTATATGTGTTTTCAGTTTGCTGCCTAAAATATTAAAGGCCTCCTAAGCCAAAGCGTTTTTGCTGTTGCAGTACCTGTAGAAACGCTGTTGTCATCGCTTTTGTCGTCTCAACAGTACAAGTGTATGAACACGCATTGTTTTTTTTTTTGTCGGATTTATGTGAAATGATGAATATAATATAAATAGGAATATAATATAAAGTTGTTGTGTCAGTGAAATTACTAATACCACTTTATTTTCGGATTTCAAACTGGTTTTGAAATTTGAAAATAAAGTGGTGTTTGTGAAGTCAGTTTGAAACCAGATGCCGTGGTGTGTGTGTGGTTTGGCCTCTTGTTGTATCTTCTCTGTGGTGCAAATGGTTTGATGACAAGTGCTGACACACTGCTAAATAAAGTGAACACTTTTAGTACAAGTTTTTATTGAAGTAGTGTTTAGGTAGAGTTTTTATAAAAAAAACTTTGTTTATAAAATGTCCACAAATATTGACAAATTTGTCAAAATTTGTAGTCTGATCCAGATCAGATTTGCTTTGAAAAATATATTTATTTGCAAAAACAACACAAGAACCAACTTTTTGGATCACAATTGCAAATCCAGCTTTTAGTTTCAAATTTCACATCTAGGGTTAAAGCACAGGTCACACACGGCTACTTGCAGTACCAGAAGCAGGCAGCGGCAGGCAGCCCGGTCACACTATCGGCTACTACTCGCCAGCTTCTCTCAGCAAACAGCTGCAGAAAACCATACAAAAATTTGATAATAACTTTATTTCTAATTTTGAAACCTATTTATGATATTTGACATAAATTTAGAATGAACAATTTGCTAAATAGAATGTGTATCAATATTTTATTATTTCGCCAGCCGCTGTTAGCAGCCAAAAGTTGAACATGTTCATCTTTGCCAGCCGCTGCTAGTTACTCGCCGGCTCCCAGCGAGTGCGGTGAATTTCATGGTCACACAAAGCTGATCAGCGACTAGCAGTAGCGGCTACTCGACTCGCCGATGGCAACCAGCCGCTTCTAACCCATTCACACTATCGGCTGCTTCTATCAGCAAACAGCTGCAGAAAACCATACAAAAATTTGCTTTTGTACTTCATTTCCAAATTTTGAACGGCAGTAGCCGTGCTCACACTGTACAATTAGTTGGACAGACAAGCTTTATAAGTTTGAACGCAAACTACATCCGACCATCCAACGTCCATCAAACGAAGTCTGTCCAACTAATTGTACAGTGTGAACTCGGCTAGTAGCGACTACTGGACTCGCCGCTGTACTTTACTTTTTCATCGCATATTACCTCGTTTCCACTTAGAATTGAATCACACTTCAATTCGAATTAGTGCCAGTGTATACCTAGATCGAATTGAAATAGGATTACCCGATCCGATAAAGCTCTTGTAGCTGGATCGATTCAAAAGAGTGTGTTGTATACCTATATTACTCGATTCAGTGGGTAAAGTACTATTCACATGAGAACGACCAACGAACAACGAATGAACGAATATTCGTATATTTTGACATTTCATTCACATGAGTGTTTTACATTCGTCACGAATAACGAACACAATTTACATGCAAAACAAAAATGGGGAATGATTTTGAGGTTAAGCACGCGCGAAAAATTTATTCGTTGGAGTGTGGATTGTATGTGGAACGAGAATAAAGTCTGACATTTCGTACCTACTAGATGTTTATTCGTAACGAATAAACTTTTTTTCTCAATTTTGTTAATTTTAGGCACAAAAATAAAAGTTTATCCACCTAAAAATAAGTATGAACTATTTTTCCATCGTTTCCAAAAAAAATCGTCAGGAATTTATGCTAGTAAAGTACTTAAAATCTCATTTCTTGATTTATTCGTCGTTCGTTGGTCGTGCTCATGTGAATAGTCCTTAAGTAGATACCTGCATCGAAATATGAATCATAATCCGATCCGATTACCCGATTCTAAGTGGAAACGAGGTATATGTTGTCGCCTTTATTTGAAAGTGAAGTAAAAAAACAACTTTATTGTCGATTTCCAGTGGTACACAAAAGCACTTTTAAAATTGCTTTTTTGCTCGAAATACGTTTCATGTAGACCATATGAAGACACTAGATCACTTTTTTTTTGCCCCGAAAAAGCACTTTTATGTTATGAATCTCGATTCAGATTTCAGAGGCAAGGCGCGAGTGAATTTATTAATTATTACATTTATGTATACACGGAAGCGTTTAAATTTGAAAAAAAAAGCATTGCGGAATGAAGTTGCACCCATTATAAAGGCAACCGATATCCTCAAGGATGGAGAAAGCATGAAAAATTCGAAGATATTCGTGAATGCCTCACAGAAGGTTGAACATTTGGAAAATGCCTACAAACTGGCCAAATACCTGTAAGAGTGGAAACTATTTAGATGCGACATCATATTTGTACTTTTGCTTGATTGCTATGTCGCCGAAAGATAACTACCTAATCGTACTACGTTTGGTTGCAGAAATTCTTACCCTTAACTGGAATACTGAATTGGAGGATTTGAATTGTTTGCGTGAGTACATTGAAAACAGCAACTACTCCAACATTCAAGCTTTGCAATAACGCACTTGGCTCATGCATTAACCTCTGTCAAGCTGGTGAAGTGACTTTCTCGGATCGGAACAAAATTTTGTGTAATTTAGTTGCTAGTTATTTGCTAATTAATTGCTAAGAAATTAATTTTTTTGCTCCTCCCGTTTAATTATAAAAATTCACATTTCCAGCTTGACGTCAAGCTGGCAAAGCAAATTTTTCAGGAAAGGTTAAGAGACCGGGTGTTTTCACCATATTTTTTTTGCTAATTATTTGCTCTAAAAAAAACAAAAAAAAATAATTTTTTGCTAATTAAAAAAAAATTTCTTAATTTTTTTCTTAATTTTTTTTTTTTTGAAAAATTGACTTTTTTATATTTTTATCTACTATTTATTTGCTCTTCGTAAAAACAAAAATTTTTTTTTTTGCTCTTCCCGTTTACCTATAAAAATTTACATTTCCAGCTTGATGTCAAGCTGGCAAAGCAAATTTTTCAGGAAAGGTTAAGAGACCGGAGGTTTTTACCATATTTTTTTGCTAATTATTTGCTCTAAAAAAAACAAAAAAAAATAATTTTTTGCTAATTAAAAAAAAATTTCTTAATTTTTTTCTTAATTTTTTTTTTTTGAAAAATTGACTTTTTTATATTTTTATCTACTATTTATTTGCTCTTCGTTAAAACAAAAATTTTTTTTTTGCTCTTCCCGTTTACCTATAAAAATTCACATTTCCAGCTTGACGTCAAGCTGGCGAGGCAATTTTTTCAGGAAAGTTTTAGAGATCGGGTCTTTTCACAAGATTTTTTTGCTATTTTTTTGCTCTAGGAAAATTAAAACCAAAATTTTTTTTATTGTTTAAAAAAATTTAAAAAAAATTTTTTTTTTATTTTTTTTTTTTTGCAAACATTTTCTTAGCATATTCCTTTTTTTGCTATTTAATTGCTCTACGAAAAATAAAACAAAACTTTTTTTTGCTGACTACAAAAAATTTTTTTTTATTTTTTTCAAAATTTTTTCTTTTGTTGCTAACAAATTTTTTGCATTTTCTTTTTTTTGCTATTTAATTGCTCTACGAAAAATAAAACAAAACTTTTTTTTGCTGACTACAAAAAATTTTTTTTATTTTTTTCGAAATTTTTTCTTTTGTTGCTAACAAATTTTTAGCATTTTCTTTTTTTGCTATTTAATTGCTCTACGAAAAATAAAACAAAACTTTTTTTTGCTGACTACAAAAAATTTTTTTTTATTTTTTTCAAAATTTTTTCTTTTGTTGCTAACAAATTTTTTGCATTTTCTTTTTTTTGCTATTTAATTGCTCTACGAAAAATAAAACAAAACTTTTTTTTGCTGACTACAAAAAATTTTTTTTATTTTTTTCGAAATTTTTTCTTTTGTTGCTAACAAATTTTTAGGATTTTCTTTTTTTGCTATTTAATTGCTCTACGAAAAATAAAACAAAACTTTTTTTTACTGACTACAAAAAATTTTTTTTTATTTTTTCAAATTTTTTTCTTTTGTTGCTAACAAATTCTTAGCATTTTCTTTTTTTGCTATTTAATTGCTCTACGAAAAATAAAACAAAACTTTTTTTTGCTGACTACAAAAAATTTTTTTTTTATTTTTTCAAATTTTTTTCTTTTGTTGCTTACAAATTTTTAGCATTTTCTTTTTTTGCTATTTAATTGCTCTACGAAAAATAAAACAAAACTTTTTTTTGCTGACTACAAAAAATTTTTTTTATTTTTTTCGAAATTTTTTCTTTTGTTGCTAACAAATTTTAAGCATTTTCTTTTTTTGCTATTTAATTGCTCTACGAAAAATAAAACAAAACTTTTTTTTGCTGACTACAAAAAATTTTTTTTTATTTTTTCAAATTTTTTTCTTTTGTTGCTAACAAATTCTTAGCATTTTCTTTTTTTGCTATTTAATTGCTCTACGAAAAATAAAACAAAACTTTTTTTTGCTGACTACAAAAAATTTTTTTTTATTTTTTCAAATTTTTTTCTTTTGTTGCTAACAAATTTTTAGCATTTTCTTTTTTTGCTATTTAATTGCTCTACGAAAAATAAAACAAAACTTTTTTTTGCTGACTACAAAAAACTATTTTTATTTTTTTCGAAATTTTTTCTTTTGTTGCTAACAAATTTTTAGCATTTTCTTTTTTTGCTATTTAATTGCTCTACGAAAAATAAAACAAAACTTTTTTTTGCTGACTACAAAAAATTTTTTTTTATTTTTTTCAAAATTTTTTCTTTTGTTGCTAACAAATTTTTTGCATTTTCTTTTTTTGCTATTTAATTGCTCTACGAAAAATAAAACAAAACTTTTTTTTGCTGACTACAAAAAATTTTTTTTTATTTTTTAAAATTTTTTTCTTTTGTTGCTAACAAATTTTTAGCATTTTCTTTTTTTGCTATTTAATTGCTCTACGAAAAATAAAACAAAACTTTTTTTTGCTGACTACAAAAAATTTTTTTTTATTTTTTTCAAAATTTTTTTCTTTTGTTGCTAACAAATTTTTAGCATTTTCTTTTTTTGCTATTTAATTGCTCTACGAAAAATAAAACAAAACTTTTTTTTGCTGACTACAAAAAATTTTTTTTTATTTTTTTCAAAATTTTTTCTTTTGTTGCTAACAAATTTTTTGCATTTTCTTTTTTTGCTTTTTAATTGCTCTACGAAAAATAAAACAAAACTTTTTTTTGCTGACTACAAAAATTTTTTTTTTATTTTTTCAAATTTTTTTCTTTTGTTGCTAACAAATTTTTAGCATTTTCTTTTTTTGCTATTTAATTGCTCTACGAAAAATAAAACAAAACTTTTTTTTGCTGACTACAAAAAATTTTTTTTTATTTTTTTCAAAATTTTTTTCTTTTGTTGCTAACAAATTTTTAGCATTTTCTTTTTTTGCTATTTAATTGCTCTACGAAAAATAAAACAAAACTTTTTTTTGCTGACTACAAAAAATTTTTTTTATTTTTTTCGAAATTTTTTCTTTTGTTGCTAACAAATTTTTTGCATTTTCTTTTTTGCTATTTAATTGCTCAACGAAAAATAAAACAAAACTTTTTTTTGCTGTCTACAAAAAATTTTTTTTATTTTTTTCGAAATTTTTTCTTTTGTTGCTAACAAATTTTTAGCATTTTCTTTTTTTGCTATTTAATTGCTCTACGAAAAATAAAACAAAACTTTTTTTTGCTGACTACAAAAAATTTTTTTTTATTTTTTTCAAAATTTTTTTCTTTTGTTGCTAACAAATTTTTAGCATTTTCTTTTTTTGCTATTTAATTGCTCTACGAAAAATAAAACAAAACTTTTTTTTGCTGACTACAAAAAATTTTTTTTTATTTTTTTCAAAATTTTTTCTTTTGTTGCTAACAAATTTTTTGCATTTTCTTTTTTTGCTTTTTAATTGCTCTACGAAAAATAAAACAAATTTTTTTTTTTGCTGACTACAAAAAATTTTTTAATTTTTTTCAATTTTTTTCTTTTGTTGCTAACAAATTTTTAGCATTTTCTTTTTTTGCTATTTAATTGCTCTACGAAAAATAAAACAAAACTTTTTTTTGCTGACTACAAAAAATTTTTTTTTATTTTTTTCAAAATTTTTTTCTTTTGTTGCTAACAAATTTTTAGCATTTTCTTTTTTTGCTATTTAATTGCTCTACGAAAAATAAAACAAAACTTTTTTTTGCTGACTACAAAAAATTTTTTTTATTTTTTTCGAAATTTTTTCTTTTGTTGCTAACAAATTTTTTGCATTTTCTTTTTTGCTATTTAATTGCTCAACGAAAAATAAAACAAAACTTTTTTTTGCTGTCTACAAAAAATTTTTTTTATTTTTTTCGAAATTTTTTCTTTTGTTGCTAACAAATTTTTAGCATTTTCTTTTTTTGCTATTTAATTGCTCTACGAAAAATAAAACAAAACTTTTTTTTGCTGACTACAAAAAATTTTTTTTTATTTTTTTCAAAATTTTTTTCTTTTGTTGCTAACAAATTTTTAGCATTTTCTTTTTTTGCTATTTAATTGCTCTACGAAAAATAAAACAAAACTTTTTTTTGCTGACTACAAAAATTTTTTTTTATTTTTTTCGAAATTTTTTCTTTTGTTGCTAACAAATTTTTTGCATTTTCTTTTTTTGCTATTTAATTGCTCTACGAAAAATAAAACAAATTTTTTTTTTTGCTGACTACAAAAAATTTTTTAATTTTTTTCAATTTTTTTCTTTTGTTTCTAACATTTTTTTAGTATTTTCCTTTTTTGCTATATTTAATTGCTCTACGAAAATCAAAACAAAATTTTTTTTTGCAAATAACAAAAAATTTTCTCTATATTTTAAATTTTTTTAATTTTTTTGAAAAATTTATTTATCAATGTTTCTTAACAAAAACACATCTTGCGTCCATGAACATGCGGGCAAAAAAGTCAACTCAGATTTCAACTCCAATTTCATGTTTTCGACTTTGGTAGTGCAAGATAGTGATTATTTTTTCGAATTGATCAAATCAACTTGTTGAATTCGTTCTTATTCTGAATTCGTAGATACAAAAGAAGAACAATTGATAAAATCGACAATTTTTCTCAGATAAAGAGAACAAATAGTACATATTATAATATCTATACAGAAACTGCAAAATACAACCGAGCTGGTTAGTGGGCGCGTTCAGGAGTCTGTAGAATGACCTATATTGGATACTGGGATATTAAAGATATTTATATGTGTTTTCAGTTTGCTGCCTAAAATATTAAAGGCCTCCTAAGCCAAAGCGTTTTTGCTGTTGCAGTACCTGTAGAAACGCTGTTGTCATCGCTTTTGTCGTCTCAACAGTACAAGTGTATGAACACGCATTGTTTTTTTTTTTGTCGGATTTATGTGAAATGATGAATATAATATAAATAGGAATATAATATAAAGTTGTTGTGTCAGTGAAATTACTAATACCACTTTATTTTCGGATTTCAAACTGGTTTTGAAATTTGAAAATAAAGTGGTGTTTGTGAAGTCAGTTTGAAACCAGATGCCGTGGTGTGTGTGTGGTTTGGCCTCTTGTTGTATCTTCTCTGTGGTGCAAATGGTTTGATGACAAGTGCTGACACACTGCTAAATAAAGTGAACACTTTTAGTACAAGTTTTTATTGAAGTAGTGTTTAGGTAGAGTTTTTATAAAAAAAACTTTGTTTATAAAATGTCCACAAATATTGACAAATTTGTCAAAATTTGTAGTCTGATCCAGATCAGATTTGCTTTGAAAAATATATTTATTTGCAAAAACAACACAAGAACCAACTTTTTGGATCACAATTGCAAATCCAGCTTTTAGTTTCAAATTTCACATCTAGGGTTAAAGCACAGGTCACACACGGCTACTTGCAGTACCAGAAGCAGGCAGCGGCAGGCAGCCCGGTCACACTATCGGCTACTACTCGCCAGCTTCTCTCAGCAAACAGCTGCAGAAAACCATACAAAAATTTGATAATAACTTTATTTCTAATTTTGAAACCTATTTATGATATTTGACATAAATTTAGAATGAACAATTTGCTAAATAGAATGTGTATCAATATTTTATTATTTCGCCAGCCGCTGTTAGCAGCCAAAAGTTGAACATGTTCATCTTTGCCAGCCGCTGCTAGTTACTCGCCGGCTCCCAGCGAGTGCGGTGAATTTCATGGTCACACAAAGCTGATCAGCGACTAGCAGTAGCGGCTACTCGACTCGCCGATGGCAACCAGCCGCTTCTAACCCATTCACACTATCGGCTGCTTCTATCAGCAAACAGCTGCAGAAAACCATACAAAAATTTGCTTTTGTACTTCATTTCCAAATTTTGAACGGCAGTAGCCGTGCTCACACTGTACAATTAGTTGGACAGACAAGCTTTATAAGTTTGAACGCAAACTACATCCGACCATCCAACGTCCATCAAACGAAGTCTGTCCAACTAATTGTACAGTGTGAACTCGGCTAGTAGCGACTACTGGACTCGCCGCTGTACTTTACTTTTTCATCGCATATTACCTCGTTTCCACTTAGAATTGAATCACACTTCAATTCGAATTAGTGCCAGTGTATACCTAGATCGAATTGAAATAGGATTACCCGATCCGATACAGCTCTTGTAGCTGGATCGATTCAAAAGAGTGTGTTGTATACCTATATTACTCGATTCAGTGGGTAAAGTACTATTCACATGAGAACGACCAACGAACAACGAATGAACGAATATTCGTATATTTTGACATTTCATTCACATGAGTGTTTTACATTCGTCACGAATAACGAACACAATTTACATGCAAAACAAAAATGGGGAATGATTTTGAGGTTAAGCACGCGCGAAAAATTTATTCGTTGGAGTGTGGATTGTATGTGGAACGAGAATAAAGTCTGACATTTCGTACCTACTAGATGTTTATTCGTAACGAATAAACTTTTTTTCTCAATTTTGTTAATTTTAGGCACAAAAATAAAAGTTTATCCACCTAAAAATAAGTATGAACTATTTTTCCATCGTTTCCAAAAAAAATCGTCAGGAATTTATGCTAGTAAAGTACTTAAAATCTCATTTCTTGATTTATTCGTCGTTCGTTGGTCGTGCTCATGTGAATAGTCCTTAAGTAGATACCTGCATCGAAATATGAATCATAATCCGATCCGATTACCCGATTCTAAGTGGAAACGAGGTATATGTTGTCGCCTTTATTTGAAAGTGAAGTAAAAAAACAACTTTATTGTCGATTTCCAGTGGTACACAAAAGCACTTTTAAAATTGCTTTTTTGCTCGAAATACGTTTCATGTAGACCATATGAAGACACTAGATCACTTTTTTTTTGCCCCGAAAAAGCACTTTTATGTTATGAATCTCGATTCAGATTTCAGAGGCAAGGCGCGAGTGAATTTATTAATTATTACATTTATGTATACACGGAAGCGTTTAAATTTGAAAAAAAAAGCATTGCGGAATGAAGTTGCACCCATTATAAAGGCAACCGATATCCTCAAGGATGGAGAAAGCATGAAAAATTCGAAGATATTCGTGAATGCCTCACAGAAGGTTGAACATTTGGAAAATGCCTACAAACTGGCCAAATACCTGTAAGAGTGGAAACTATTTAGATGCGACATCATATTTGTACTTTTGCTTGATTGCTATGTCGCCGAAAGATAACTACCTAATCGTACTACGTTTGGTTGCAGAAATTCTTACCCTTAACTGGAATACTGAATTGGAGGATTTGAATTGTTTGCGTGAGTACATTGAAAACAGCAACTACTCCAACATTCAAGCTTTGCAATAACGCACTTGGCTCATGCATTAGGGTGTGCTCGTTTTCTTCAATTACCAAAACGGACGTGAACTTATCATCGAAAAAATTACAATAAACTGAGAAGTATTGAAGTTAGTCCAATCAAGCGAGAGGTAAGATTATCAAATTAAATTTTTATCATGTAAAATGTTGAGTATCTCTGTTGTAATATTAACTAGGAAGAAGAAGAGTCACTCAACGCTGCTGGCTATGACGATATTTGCGATAAGGCATTCGAAGTCCGCAGGTTGGTTTCGATAGAAAATACGAGATATTTGCACAGACACTTCAATAATATTGGCTTCGGAAAACGTAGATTCAACAGACGCCGATTGTCCAGCGTCACTTCTATATATAATTATTCAATGCTCTGGCATTAACTAGTGCTAATAAGTTGGCAGAGCAGAACATTTAAGAACAAACATTTAAACATTTAAGAATTTAACAATCTTTGGCCTCATTAAAATAAAGTAAATTAATGCAGTTGAAGTATCTATCTATTTTTATAAAATAGGATGTATGTATGTATGTATGTATGTATGCGTGGTACCCGTGGCGCAATGGTTAGCATGTCCACCTGCTAACCCAGAGGTTCGAGGTTCGAATCCCAGCAGAGGCAAAATGCAAAAATGTTTTTCCACGGGTATCGCCTTTCGCGAGGAATTGGCAAGTCCTCCGTTAGTAAATTCATTGCCATGAAAAGCGCATTCTCAATTAGCCGTTCGGAACCGGCGAAAAATTGTAGGTCCCCTCCATTTCCTCACAAGGCATGGTTGTGAGAAATGCGCTAGGCCCAGGGGCTCCTCGCTCTGTTGCGCCACCCTATTTATATTTATTTTATTTTTTTTATGTATGTCCGGTATAGACTCCTAAACAACCCAACGGAATTTTATGTAATTTTCAGGGTAGACATACATGCTTATTTTGACATTCTATTCGATAGAAAGTTAGTCGAATTCGTAAGAAGTGCATTTTGAGACTAGAATGATTCGAAATTGTACATGTTTAACATTCGTATCATTCGAGTCTCAAAATGCACTTCTTTCGAATTCGACTAATGTTTGTTCTTAAATGTTCTGCTCTGCCAACTTATTAGCACTAGTTAATGCCAGAGCATTGAATAATTATATATAGAAGTGACGCTGGACAATCGGCGTCTGTTGAATCTACGTTTTCCGAAGCCAATATTATTGAAGTGTCTGTGCAAATATCTCGTATTTTCTATCGAAACCAACCTGCGGACTTCGAATGCCTTATCGCAAATATCGTCATAGCCAGCAGCGTTGAGTGACTCTTCTTCTTCCTAGTTAATATTACAACAGAGATACTAAACATTTTACATGATAAAAATTTAATTTGATAATCTTACCTCTCGCTTGATTGGACTAACTTCAATACTTCTCAGTTTATTGTAATTTTTTCGATGATAAGTTCACGTCCGTTTTGGTAATTGAAGAAAACGAGCACACCCCAATGCATGAGCAAAGTGCGTTATTGCAAAGCTTGAATGTTGGAGTAGTTGCTGTTTTCAATGTACTCACGCAAACAATTCAAATCCTCCAATTCAGTATTCCAGTTAAGGGTAAGAATTTCTGCAACCAAACGTAGTACGATTAGGTAGTTATCTTTCGGCGACATAGCAATCAAGCAAAAGTACAAATATGATGTCGCATCTAAATAGTTTCCACTCTTACAGGTATTTGGCCAGTTTGTAGGCATTTTCCAAATGTTCAACCTTCTGTGAGGCATTCACGAATATCTTCGAATTTTTCATGCTTTCTCCATCCTTGAGGATATCGGTTGCCTTTATAATGGGTGCAACTTCATTCCGCAATGCTTTTTTTTTCAAATTTAAACGCTTCCGTGTATACATAAATGTAATAATTAATAAATTCACTCGCGCCTTGCCTCTGAAATCTGAATCGAGATTCATAACATAAAAGTGCTTTTTCGGGGCAAAAAAAAAGTGATCTAGTGTCTTCATATGGTCTACATGAAACGTATTTCGAGCAAAAAAGCAATTTTAAAAGTGCTTTTGTGTACCACTGGAAATCGACAATAAAGTTGTTTTTTTACTTCACTTTCAAATAAAGGCGACAACATATACCTCGTTTCCACTTAGAATCGGGTAATCGGATCGGATTATGATTCATATTTCGATGCAGGTATCTACTTAAGGACTATTCACATGAGCACGACCAACGAACGACGAATAAATCAAGAAATGAGATTTTAAGTACTTTACTAGCATAAATTCCTGACGATTTTTTTTGGAAACGATGGAAAAATAGTTCATACTTATTTTTAGGTGGATAAACTTTTATTTTTGTGCCTAAAATTAACAAAATTGAGAAAAAAAGTTTATTCGTTACGAATAAACATCTAGTAGGTACGAAATGTCAGACTTTATTCTCGTTCCACATACAATCCACACTCCAACGAATAAATTTTTCGCGCGTGCTTAACCTCAAAATCATTCCCCATTTTTGTTTTGCATGTAAATTGTGTTCGTTATTCGTGACGAATGTAAAACACTCATGTGAATGAAATGTCAAAATATACGAATATTCGTTCATTCGTTGTTCGTTGGTCGTTCTCATGTGAATAGTACTTTACCCACTGAATCGAGTAATATAGGTATACAACACACTCTTTTGAATCGATCCAGCTACAAGAGCTGTATCGGATCGGGTAATCCTATTTCAATTCGATCTAGGTATACACTGGCACTAATTCGAATTGAAGTGTGATTCAATTCTAAGTGGAAACGAGGTAATATGCGATGAAAAAGTAAAGTACAGCGGCGAGTCCAGTAGTCGCTACTAGCCGAGTTCACACTGTACAATTAGTTGGACAGACTTCGTTTGATGGACGTTGGATGGTCGGATGTAGTTTGCGTTCAAACTTATAAAGCTTGTCTGTCCAACTAATTGTACAGTGTGAGCACGGCTACTGCCGTTCAAAATTTGGAAATGAAGTACAAAAGCAAATTTTTGTATGGTTTTCTGCAGCTGTTTGCTGATAGAAGCAGCCGATAGTGTGAATGGGTTAGAAGCGGCTGGTTGCCATCGGCGAGTCGAGTAGCCGCTACTGCTAGTCGCTGATCAGCTTTGTGTGACCATGAAATTTACCGCACTCGCTGGGAGCCGGCGAGTAACTAGCAGCGGCTGGCAAAGATGAACATGTTCAACTTTTGGCTGCTAACAGCGGCTGGCGAAATGATAAAATATTGATACACATTCTATTTAGCAAATTGTTCATTCTAAATTTATGTCAAATATCATAAATAGGTTTCAAAATTAGAAATAAAGTTATTATCAAATTTTTGTATGGTTTTCTGCAGCTGTTTGCTGAGAGAAGCTGGCGAGTAGTAGCCGATAGTGTGACCGGGCTGCCTGCCGCTGCCTGCTTCTGGTACTGCAAGTAGCCGTGTGTGATCTGTGCTTTAACCCTAGATGTGAAATTTGAAACTAAAAGCTGGATTTGCAATTGTGATCCAAAAAGTTGGTTCTTGTGTTGTTTTTGCAAATAAATATATTTTTCAAAGCAAATCTGATCTGGATCAGACTACAAATTTTGACAAATTTGTCAATATTTGTGGACATTTTATAAACAAAGTTTTTTTTTATAAAAACTCTACCTAAACACTACTTCAATAAAAACTTGTACTAAAAGTGTTCACTTTATTTAGCAGTGTGTCAGCACTTGTCATCAAACCATTTGCACCACAGAGAAGATACAACAAGCGGCCAAACCACACACACACCACGGCATCTGGTTTCAAACTGACTTCACAAACACCACTTTATTTTCGAATTTCAAAACCAGTTTGAAATCCGAAAATAAAGTGTTATTAGTAATTTCACTGACACAACAACTTTATATTATATTCCTATTTATATTATATTCATCATTTCACATAAATCCGACAAAAAAAAAACAATGCGTGTTCATACACTTGTACTGTTGAGACGACAAAAGCGATGACAACAGCGTTTCTACAGGTACTGCAACAGCAAAAACGCTTTGGCTTAGGAGGCCTTTAATATTTTAGGCAGCAAACTGAAAACACATATAAATATCTTTAATATCCCAGTATCCAATATAGGTCATTCTACAGACTCCTGAACGCGCCCACTAACCAGCTCGGTTGTATTTTGCAGTTTCTGTATAGATATTATAATATGTACTATTTGTTCTCTTTATCTGAGAAAAATTGTCGATTTTATCAATTGTTCTTCTTTTGTATCTACGAATTCAGAATAAGAACGAATTCAACAAGTTGATTTGATCAATTCGAAAAAATAATCACTATCTTGCACTACCAAAGTCGAAAACATGAAATTGGAGTTGAAATCTGAGTTGACTTTTTTGCCCGCATGTTCATGGACGCAAGATGTGTTTTTGTTAAGAAACATTGATAAATAAATTTTTCCAAAAAAATTAAAAAAATTTTAAATATAGAAAAAATTTTTTGTTATTTGCAAAAAAAAATTTTGTTTTGATTTTCGTAAAGCAATTAAATATAGCAAAAAAGGAAAATACTAAAAAAATGTTAGAAACAAAAGAAAAAAATTGAAAAAAACTAAAAATTTTTTTGTAGTCAGCAAAAAAAAAAAATTTGTTTTATTTTTCGTAGAGCAATTAAATAGCAAAAAAAGAAAATGCAAAAAATTTGTCAGCAACAAAAGAAAAAATTTTGAAAAAAATAAAAAAAAATTTTTTGTAGTCAGCAAAAAAAAGTTTTGTTTTATTTTTCGTAGAGCAATTAAATAGCAAAAAAAGAAAATGCTAAAAATTTGTTAGCAACAAAAGAAAAAAATTTTGAAAAAAATAAAAAAAAATTTTTTGTAGTCAGCAAAAAAAAGTTTTGTTTTATTTTTCGTAGAGCAATTAAATAGCAAAAAAAGAAAATGCTAAAAATTTGTTAGCAACAAAAGAAAAAAATTTGAAAAAATAAAAAAAAATTTTTTGTAGTCAGCAAAAAAAAGTTTTGTTTTATTTTTCGTAGAGCAATTAAATAGCAAAAAAAGAAAATGCAAAAAATTTGTTAGCAACAAAAGAAAAAATTTTGAAAAAAATAAAAAAAAATTTTTTGTAGTCAGCAAAAAAAAGTTTTGTTTTATTTTTCGTAGAGCAATTAAATAGCAAAAAAAGAAAATGCTAAAAATTTGTTAGCAACAAAAGAAAAAATTTCGAAAAAAATAAAAATAGTTTTTTGTAGTCAGCAAAAAAAAGTTTTGTTTTATTTTTCGTAGAGCAATTAAATAGCAAAAAAAGAAAATGCAAAAAATTTGTTAGCAACAAAAGAAAAAAATTTGAAAAAATAAAAAAAAATTTTTTGTAGTCAGCAAAAAAAAGTTTTGTTTTATTTTTCGTAGAGCAATTAAATAGCAAAAAAAGAAAATGCTAAAAATTTGTTAGCAACAAAAGAAAAAAATTTGAAAAAATAAAAAAAAAATTTTTGTAGTCAGCAAAAAAAAGTTTTGTTTTATTTTTCGTAGAGCAATTAAATAGCAAAAAAAGAAAATGCTAAAAATTTGTTAGCAACAAAAGAAAAAAATTTGAAAAAATAAAAAAAAATTTTTTGTAGTCAGCAAAAAAAAGTTTTGTTTTATTTTTCGTAGAGCAATTAAATAGCAAAAAAAGAAAATGCTAAAAATTTGTTAGCAACAAAAGAAAAAAATTTGAAAAAATAAAAAAAAATTTTTTGTAGTCAGCAAAAAAAAGTTTTGTTTTATTTTTCGTAGAGCAATTAAATAGCAAAAAAAGAAAATGCTAAAAATTTGTTAGCAACAAAAGAAAAAATTTCGAAAAAAATAAAAATAATTTTTTGTAGTCAGCAAAAAAAAAATTTGTTTTATTTTTCGTAGAGCAATTAAATAGCAAAAAAAGAAAATGCTAAAAATTTGTTAGCAACAAAAGAAAAAATTTCGAAAAAAATAAAAATAATTTTTTGTAGTCAGCAAAAAAAAAATTTGTTTTATTTTTCGTAGAGCAATTAAATAGCATAAAAAGAAAATGCTAAAAATTTGGTAGCAACAAAAGAAAAAATTTTGAAAAAAATAAAAAAAAATTTTTTGTAGTCAGCAAAAAAAAGTTTTGTTTTATTTTTCGTAGAGCAATTAAATAGCATAAAAAGAAAATGCTAAAAATTTGGTAGCAACAAAAGAAAAAATTTTGAAAAAAATAAAAAAAAATTTTTTGTAGTCAGCAAAAAAAAGTTTTGTTTTATTTTTCGTAGAGCAATTAAATAGCAAAAAAAGAAAATGCTAAAAATTTGTTAGCAACAAAAGAAAAAAATTTTGAAAAAAATAAAAAAAAATTTTTTGTAGTCAGCAAAAAAAAGTTTTGTTTTATTTTTCGTAGAGCAATTAAATAGCAAAAAAAGAAAATGCAAAAAATTTGTTAGCAACAAAAGAAAAAATTTTGAAAAAAATAAAAAAAAATTTTTTGTAGTCAGCAAAAAAAAGTTTTGTTTTATTTTTCGTAGAGCAATTAAATAGCAAAAAAAAGAAAATGCTAAAAATTTGTTAGCAACAAAAGAAAAAATTTCGAAAAAAATAAAAATAATTTTTTGTAGTCAGCAAAAAAAAAATTTGTTTTATTTTTCGTAGAGCAATTAAATAGCAAAAAAAGAAAATGCTAAAAATTTGTTAGCAACAAAAGAAAAAATTTCGAAAAAAATAAAAATAGTTTTTTGTAGTCAGCAAAAAAAAAATTTGTTTTATTTTTCGTAGAGCAATTAAATAGCAAAAAAAGAAAATGCTAAAAATTTGTTAGCAACAAAAGAAAAAATTTTGAAAAAAATAAAAAAAAATTTTTTGTAGTCAGCAAAAAAAAGTTTTGTTCTATTTTTCGTAGAGCAATTAAATAGCAAAAAAAGAAAATGCTAAAAATTTGTAAGCAACAAAAGAAAAAAATTTGAAAAAATAAAAAAAAAATTTTTTGTAGTCAGCAAAAAAAAGTTTTGTTTTATTTTTCGTAGAGCAATTAAATAGCAAAAAAAGAAAATGCTAAGAATTTGTTAGCAACAAAAGAAAAAAATTTGAAAAAATAAAAAAAAATTTTTTGTAGTCAGTAAAAAAAAGTTTTGTTTTATTTTTCGTAGAGCAATTAAATAGCAAAAAAAGAAAATGCTAAAAATTTGTTAGCAACAAAAGAAAAAATTTCGAAAAAAATAAAAATAATTTTTTGTAGTCAGCAAAAAAAAAATTTGTTTTATTTTTCGTAGAGCAATTAAATAGCAAAAAAAGAAAATGCTAAAAATTTGTTAGCAACAAAAGAAAAAATTTCGAAAAAAATAAAAATAATTTTTTGTAGTCAGCAAAAAAAAAATTTGTTTTATTTTTCGTAGAGCAATTAAATAGCAAAAAAAGGAATATGCTAAGAAAATGTTTGCAAAAAAAAAAAAAAAAAAATTTTTTTAAAATTTTTTTAAACAACAAAAAAAATTTTGGTTTTAATTTTCCTAGAGCAAAAAAATAGCAAAAAAATCTTGTGAAAAGACCCGATCTCTAAAACTTTCCTGAAAAAATTGCCTCGCCAGCTTGACGTCAAGCTGGAAATGTGAATTTTTATAGGTAAACGGGAAGAGCAAAAAAAAAATTTTTGTTTTTACGAAGAGCAAATAAATAGTAGATAAAAATATAAAAAAGTCAATTTTTCAAAAAAAAAAAATTAAGAAAAAAATTAAGAAATTTTTTTTTAATTAGCAAAAAATTATTTTTTTTTGTTTTTTTTTAGAGCAAATAATTAGCAAAAAAATATGGTAAAAACCTCCGGTCTCTTAACCTTTCCTGAAAAATTTGCTTTGCCAGCTTGACGTCAAGCTGGAAATGTGAATTTTTATAGGTAAACGGGAAGAGCAAAAAAAAAATTTTTGTTTTTACGAAGAGCAAATAAATAGTAGATAAAAATATAAAAAAGTAAATTTTTCAAAAAAAAAAAAATTAAGAAAAAAATTAAGAAATTTTTTTTTAATTAGCAAAAAATTATTTTTTTTGGTTTTTTTTAGAGCAAATAATTAGCAAAAAAATATGGTGAAAACACCCGGTCTCTTAACCTTTCCTGAAAAATTTGCTTTGCCAGCTTGACGTCAAGCTGGAAATGTGAATTTTTATAATTAAACGGGAGGAGCAAAAAAATTAATTTCTTAGCAATTAATTAGCAAATAATTAGCAACTAAATTACACAAAATTTTGTTCCGATCCGAGAAAGTCACTTCACCAGCTTGACAGAGGTAGAATAAAGCAACAGTTGAGAAAACTTTCAAAATCTGGGACATCCTACTACGTACACTAAATTTTCTAGTTGAAAATTGTTGATTTATGGAATCACAAACAAAAAAAGAGGCTTAAAAAGTCTTTTGAGACACAAATTAGGGTTCAAAGGCTAAGAATTTACATTTTACCAACAATTTTTTTACCAAAAAAAATTCAGAAGGACGCCCCTAAAAATTTAGAAGGAGGCCCTACCTTATAAACATTTTTTATTTAATTAATATTAAATCTGCTTTAAAAAATAAATAAAAGGTTGTGTTTTGCATTAATTCCTTTTCTCTTGTTTAAAATTTCAACTCAAAAATTATACCTATTTTATCATTTTGAAGATTTTTCTAATACTCATGAGTCATGACATTGGCGAATGTCAAAAAACTGTATGTAAATTTATATTCACCATATATTCAATATTCTCGTAATATGTTCCAAGTTTCACTAAATTCGATGAAGAAACAAAAAAACTACAGATTTATGAGACGCTCAAGTTCGAATGATTTCCCTATTGGTTTGCTAAGTTTTGTTTAACTAGTTTTGCTTTTGTTTGGATTCACTCGGGTCTGCCCGATCATATTTAAAAACAATGGAACACCAAAAGTTGTTTCTCCTCAGTTGTAGTGAAATGTAAAAGGCGTGCACGTGGAATTCACGGTAAACTATTTAAAATTTAGCCGCATTGCTCAGAAGAAAGATGCTCAAAGTATGAGTTATAGCGTTTTTCATTTGTAATTTTACTGAAGAAAACAAATTACTAATTGTGAATACCTATGAAAATATGAATTTCTTTATGGCAACATCAGCTTTACCACCAATACTAGGACAAAACTTGAAAACATATTTCGTTTGAGTTCTCGAGTGAGAATAAATCTTTCGAGTTCCCCAAATAAAACACCACACAAGCGGCAAAAAAAAAAAAAAAATGTTGCGAGCTGTCAAAATTTCAACATTTATAGTGGTCAAGTTCAAGAACATATCGAATAGGCTATCATGGATACCCGTATCATAGATAGGTTCCATTTTCCAGATTGATACCGACAGGCGACAGCAAGTACAAGATATTAAAATTCATCTTTAGAAAACAAAAAACATTCAAGATATCGTTGCTAAGCGAATGGAATTTGATTTTTTGGTTTTGTTTAGTTCCTATGCAACTTAAGTGACTTTAATCCTGAAGTAAAGGCACACCAAAAAAAAAAAAAACAACATGGCAAACGGAGGTCAGCAAATATGTCAGAACTTTGTACAACATAGTTTTAGTGTTCCAATCCAACATAAAACAAACTCAAATTCTACACCATTGACAACTTTTGGCTACCAGCGTTATCCTTTGTAGTGGTCAGTGTTCAGTGTATAGAAATTCCAATTTCCTATCTTAACATACACTTCCTGAGTAGGACATTGAATGGTGTGTTGGTATTTTCGAGAAATTTTATGTTAGAATAGGAAATTTCATACCTATACGCACTTATCTACATAAATGGAACCTTTTAATTGTACCTCGGTTGGCAGATACCTACTAACTAAAATAAAACGATTTTCTCTTTCTAGGAAATTTATTTTCGGTAATTGTTTATGTAGGCACATATTTATTTATTTATATTCAAAAATCCGCTATCTAAAATTAATCGTTACATAACCACATAAGAAATTTGGATTTGTTTTGAACAAAACCTACATGGCCGTTACGAAATTTCGAGAAAAATGCAGCGTACTGCGCACATTTTATTTGTGCTCTCTGTCCTCTGCATGAAAACTTTGCTACCCCAATTTATAATTTTTGTTATTCGCACATAGGTACTCAGGGTAGGATATAAATGCGTATATACCTGTGTACCTACATATGTATTTATTCTAATACACAAAATGTATTTCTAATCTTTAATTTTATAATCGAAAAGAAAATGCAATTTTCTTTTCTACTTCAGATTTCAGATTCAATTCAAACTACATGTCAATGTCTATAGTTTTTATCTTTTACTCTTTAGAAAGCTTTTTCTCTTTTTCTGAACTCTTGTCTTTAACTTGAGCATGAGCACTGCACTGAGCAGAGCACTGAGCTACCGAATACCTTCTGCAGAGAGTAGAAAATACTGCTTTCTGCCTATGTTCTTTTCATATTAAATTCAAGAGAAGCAATATTTCAAGTAAAGGTTAAGGGAATGCAAAGAGTTTAATGGTAAAAAAGAGTCTTTTCTCTATGTCTTCTCTTCTCTTCTGTTTTTTATACACACCAAATTGCAATTTTGTATCTACAACTTTCTACAAACATCTCGATGAAGTTTCCAGAATTTTCGCTCTTTACTGAAAATCATATAAATACCCGAGCTCGTGCTCATAGAGTCATTATTGAAAAGTATTCGTAAAAGTGAATATCTGCAGAGCAAGCAAAGCAAAGTACCTACAAATAACTTAAAAGTCGTTACATATTTCAAGGTGTTATTTGTTTAAAAGTGAATTAATATTGAAGTAAAGAAGACAAATTGTGAAAGTATTAGAAAAAAAAACATTCTTTTTTTATTGTTACAAAAATCAAAGTACGTAAAAGTAAATTATCAAGATGCCAGCTATCGGAATCGATTTGGGAACAACATATTCCTGCGTTGGAGTATTTCAGCACGGCAAGGTGGAGATAATTGCGAACGACCAAGGCAATCGTACAACACCCAGTTATGTGGCGTTTACAGACTCAGAGCGACTGATTGGTGATGCCGCCAAGAACCAAGTTGCCATGAATCCCAAGAACACAGTATTCGATGCCAAGAGATTGATCGGACGCAAGTATGACGACGCTAAAATTCGAGATGATATGAAGCACTGGCCATTTAAAGTGGTGAGTGACAATGGCAAACCGAAAATTGGAGTAGAGTTCAAAGGAGAGCAGAAAAGGTTTGCCCCCGAGGAGATAAGCTCGATGGTGCTGACCAAGATGAAAGAGACAGCTGAAGCCTACCTGGGCGAGACGGTGAGAGATGCAGTTATCACAGTGCCAGCGTATTTCAATGACTCACAGCGGCAAGCTACAAAAGACGCTGGGGCCATAGCTGGACTCAATGTTCTCAGAATCATAAACGAGCCGACCGCAGCAGCCTTGGCCTACGGACTCGACAAAAATCTCTCCGGTGAAAGAAACGTCCTTATTTTCGACTTAGGAGGTGGAACGTTTGACGTATCTATTTTAACAATAGACGAAGGTTCACTGTTTGAAGTAAGAGCAACCGCTGGAGACACACATTTGGGAGGTGAGGACTTTGACAACCGTTTGGTGACTCACCTTGCAGAAGAATTCAAACGCAAGTACAAGAAGGACCTACGTTCGAATCCAAGAGCTCTGCGACGATTGAGAACTGCAGCAGAAAGAGCAAAGCGAACACTCTCATCAAGCACTGAAGCGACCATTGAAATTGATGCTTTGTTTGAGGGAATTGACTTCTACACTAAAGTATCACGAGCTCGCTTCGAAGAACTTTGTGCAGATCTTTTCCGGGCAACTCTAGAACCAGTCGAGAAGGCATTGAACGACGCTAAAATGGACAAAAAGCAAATTCATGACATCGTACTCGTAGGAGGCTCAACTAGAATTCCCAAAGTTCAAAACCTTCTGCAATCGTTCTTCTGCGGTAAATCACTCAACCTATCCATCAATCCAGATGAAGCAGTAGCATATGGAGCTGCCGTCCAAGCAGCGATCTTGAGTGGCGACAAGAGCAGCCAGATTCAGGATGTACTTCTTGTTGATGTTGCACCATTGTCATTGGGAATCGAAACAGCTGGAGGAGTGATGGCGAAGATTATCGAACGTAATTGTAGAATACCATGCAAGCAGACACAGACTTTCTCCACGTATGCAGACAATCAACCAGGAGTGACCATCAAAGTGTTTGAGGGTGAACGTGTCATGACAAAGGATAATAATCTTCTTGGTACGTTTGATCTGTCTGGCATTCCACCAGCTCCTAGAGGAACCCCTCAGATTGAAGTTACCTTCGACATGGACGCTAATGGAATCTTGAATGTATCAGCCAAGGAAACTGGCACTGGCAACACGAAGAACATCACAATCAAGAACGACAAGGGACGGCTGTCCCAAGCTGAAATCGATAGAATGGTCAACGAGGCCGAGAGATTCCAAGAAGAGGATGAAAAACAGAGACAAAAAATAGCTTCTCGAAACACCCTAGAAAGTTATGTGTTCGGAGTTAAGCAAGCCCTTGACCAGGCTGGAGACAAAATCAGCTCTCAAGATAAAGAAACAGCGAGAAATGCATGTGAGGAGACCATAAAATGGTTGGATGCCAACACAATGGCCGACAAAGAAGAGTACGACGATAGAATGAAGAATTTATCGAGCGTCTGCAGCCCAATAATGTCAAAGATACATAGTGGAGGAGCAAGTGGACCTCAGGGCTGTGGCCAACAGGCCGGAGGATTTAGTAACGGACACCACACTGGACCAACTGTGGAAGAAGTTGACTAAAATTTGTTCTAAGTCAGAATTAGAAGTGATATTATACTCGTACAAAGACTGGCTTTTATTTTCAAAAGCAAAAATCATCACCTCATTCCTAATTGTTAAAATTGTACATTGTAGATTAAGGAATAGGAAATCGTTTAAGAATAAAATCATTTTAAGTTATGAGTTAAAAAGAAATTTTTGTCTTTTATTTAACATTTATATTTTATTTAACGGTCAACATTGGTTTTGAATTCTTGGGAAGTAGCTTCAAAATTTTCTTTTGGTATACACGCAGAGATGTGTTGTTCTGTGAAGAAATTCCAATTCAAAACAATCAGCCCTATCGCCCGTCGTAACAATTTCGGACTACGAAAGTCAAAAAGAGGGGACTTAAAACATATTCGCAATTGATGTTTTGCAACAGATGTTTAAAGCTTGTAAATAGTCTTAACAAAACATTCACTGCGATGTCTATTAGGGTTGTCGGGAACTATTTTTCCCACGGATTTTTCCCCAAATTCGAAAAATTGGTATCGGGAACATCTTTTCGAAATTGGGAATAAAAATTCCTAGGGAAAAATACCTATCGGGAACTCATTTATTATGGGAAATGTTGTGTTCTTCCTTGCAAAAAACTTGTTCCCATGGGAAAAAAATCCGTGGGGGATTCCCGATAGTAGGAACTTGTTCCCGGGAAGGGAAACATTTCTTGGGAAAAATATTTCCCAAGGAATTCCCGATAAGGCTGTATGATTGATTCACCAGTACCTAATGTTTTTTGCTTTTTTTAGCAAAACTATCGTTTTCCAAATTTTTCCAAATTGTCCCCGATCGATTGACACTAAAATTTCTGAATTTCATTGCTAGCGCTGCCAAGTATACGCCAAATTTTAAATGGTTAATCAGCCTTATCGGGAATTTCTTCCCGGGGACAAGTCCTACTATCGGGGATTCCCCTCGGATTTTTTCTCCCCATGGGAACAAGTTTTTTGGCAAGGAAAAACAGAATATTTCCCACAATAAATGAGTTCCCTAGGAATTTTTATTCCCAATTTGGAAAAGAAGTTCCCGATACCAATTTTTCGAATTTGAGAAAAAATCCATGGGAAAAAAAGTTCCCGATAACCCTAAATATCTTTTTTTTGGGACTTTCCCAAATTTTTCCAAATGTTTTCCAAATTATTTGCATAAAAAAATCGAATTTCGTGTTATTGCGCTGCCAAGTTGACGGGGATAGTATTCACATTCATGATTTTCCTAAATTAAGCAAAAATTTCAAAATTTATTTAAATCGTGCTTTTACATACGAGTTTTAAATCATAGCTTTGAAATGATCGTGAAAAGGAAAAGTATGAATGAAAATCTTAATACAGCAATAATAATAAATTCATTACAAAAAATATCAAAAAATGTAACTCCCATAGTTCGGAAAAACTACGGGAGCAATTTTTTCAGATATTCACAAAAGCTAACTAATCACCCCTATCATGAAATCCATTCGGAGAAATCCCCGAGTGAAAAATCACGATACGAATCCCGACAAAAAGCAATCACAAATTCCGAACGAATTCGAAAAAAGCATTGCCTGATTGAAAAAATGAGTGTCCATTTTCGAAGTCAGCTGTCCTATATCAAAATAAATACTCGAAGCAATAGAAACAAAAATCCCTAAACTTAAAAAAAAAATCCCTTAACTTTTCCCAAACACATTTTTTACCGATTTTTGTTTTCTAGTAAAAATTGATTTATTTGCACTTTTTGTGCTTAGAATAAGGTATAATAGATCTGTATTATTGATCAAATCTTAAATGTTATATGAAATAAACAATTTTACTGTCGAATATAATCAAATATTTTCTTCATCAAGTTATAAATTCCCAAAAGAGGATTTTTGTTACGTGGTCCCTGAGTACTTTCCAATCTGTCAAACACAAATTCATTCACTTGTGCTTTTTAACAAACCATAAAATAATTTGTGAAATCCAAGCTTGTTTACAGATAAAATTCAAGTGTTATTTTGGCTATCAGATAAAGTAATTTAACAATAATACGAGTACTATTTAAACACTCCAAATCTGTCAATTTCGCCGCTCAAATTTGGAAACGGGCATAACGAAGACAGTCTTTTGAAAAAATGTAATTTCTTTTGGAAATAATTCTATTCATTGATATGTGTTTCTGTTTATAATAACCGATGTTCTTAAAGGGTGAAAACAACAAACAAACAACAGGTTATATGAAATGTTATCCTGTAATCCAGACGGCAAAAGGATACGCTAAACGCCTAAAAGACGAAGTTAATGACCACTGGGAGGGAATAAAAACAGAGTTGGATGTAATTTAATTTACGAGATAATTTTTGTTTTCATTGTTTTTTCTTATAGTAGAATTATATTTTGTAAAATTGTTCTATACAAATGTGTTTTTTATGTTTTAACAAATGGATTTTACCTATGGCTCTACGCTCTACGACAGAAGAAACTTGTCGTAGAAAAGGACGTCATATTTCCGTTTCATTCGGAATTCGTGATACCAAATTACGAATTTCGAAATTCGTTCCACTCCGAATGGATTATGTGATAGCAACATCGGGAAACTTAGACTTTTTTCGATTACGATGGAATCTGTGATAGGGCTGAATGTCTAGCCTTACCTTTAGCTTTTGCTTTTGCGGCCATTTTTTCATGGTGAAAGTAAAAAAAAACCTGACCATTTTTCAACATAGAGCAGTTCACACTGCACAAATATAGTTGGAAAGACTTTGCTCTGAACGACCGTTTTTCCAACTTGTGTGATTTTGAACTTCGACAGACAATTCTGATGAAGTTAACTAGAAACTATTCAAATCGTGAAAAATTTCATGTAAACCATGAAAATAAAGTATTTGATAACGGAAAAGTATGAAATAAAATATAATTTAAGTAAAATAAATAGTTTTGTATGCCAGAAAGGACTTGTTGCACATTTGGCTGTAAGCTAAATCATATTTTTTGCTACGATTACGTAAATTATTTGTGAAAATTTATTGAAAAGTAAAGTTGTAGGAGTAATGTGACAATCTGAAAGCTTGTAACAAGAAACCATCCAACTAACAACAAACCAAAGAGGAGACATAAAAAGCCCAAGCATAACAACTGATCCATCCACAAACTTACTAGCCGTATTTTATTTTCCCCGTGATCTGATCCGAATCAGATTTTCTTTGAAAAATATACATATGTACTAACCAAAACAACAAAAGATCCAGAATTTTTTTGGATCACGATTGCAGATCCAGTTTTTAGTTTCTAGTCAAACATATAGGGTTAATTTTTCATCACATATGTTGTCAGCCTTAACTGAATGTGAACGGAAAAAAAATCAAACGTCAAAATAGAAAAAAATTACGAAGGCAAAAGCCTGAAATCAAATCATGAAATTGTGTTATCCAAAAAAAATGTAAAAAATATTCATTATTTCAAAAGTGCTTAGTATTTCAACCAAGATAATTGATTTCAGATCACCTAACATTTTACTCCACAGCCTCCGTCATCTAAAAACTTCTTGTTTTTCTCAATTATTTTTTCTCATCTATTAAACCAAAAGAAAAAAATGCTGTCGCACACAATTCTACTTGTTCAACCTGGCGTACGACCCAAAACGCGCACTTGCAGTGACTACGAGAGTGTGAACCACAGAGTAGATAATACAGAGCATCCACTTCCACCCCTTCAGCCCGAAACACCCGCAAAAAATTTTTCAATATGGCGTCCTATTTCTGAGTTTGAGGCTCTGTGCTTACTAGTATGAACTGTAAAAACTTAACTAAACGCCTGCATCGGTATGAAATGTTTTACTAAATTTTGTCTTTTTCAGTGAAATACTGGTCAAAATGGAAAAAAAAGTTATTTCCTGCAACTTTAATTCATTTTTCTAAGTTCTAGGCTGTATGAAAATTAAATATTATCGATTTTTTTTGCAACTAAAAAAAAATTTTTTACTTTTCAAACTCAACTGACTTTGATCTGTGGGAAGTGAAGGCCAGTGAGATCATCCGGGTGGGGTCATCCGGTTTAGTTTAGCTTGTAGGCAAAACGCACTACCTTGCTGCAGTGGACTCTCTGGTTATACTCTGTGGTGTGAACCACAGAGTAGATAATACAGAGCATCCACTTCCACCCCTTCAGCCCGAAACACCCGCAAAAAATTTTTCAATATGGCGTCCTATTTCTGAGTTTGAGGCTCTGTGCTTACTAGTATGAACTGTAAAAACTTAACTAAACGCCTGCATCGGTATGAAATGTTTTACTAAATTTTGTCTTTTTCAGTGAAATACTGGTCAAAATGGAAAAAAAAGTTATTTCCTGCAACTTTAATTCATTTTTCTAAGTTCTAGGCTGTATGAAAATTAAATATTATCGATTTTTTTTGCAACTAAAAAAAAATTTTTTACTTTTCAAACTCAACTGACTTTGATCTGTGTGAAGTGAAGGCCAGTGAGATCATCCGGGTGGGGTCATCCGGTTTAGTTTAGCTTGTAGGCAAAACGCACTACCTTGCTGCAGTGGACTCTCTGGTTATACTCTGTGGTGTGAACCACAGAGTAGATAATACAGAGTATCCACTTCCACCCCTTCAACCCGAAACACCCGCAAAAAATTTTTCAACACGAATTCAAAATGGCGACGTATTTTTTGATTAAAAATGGAGTCGTGGTGAAGTTCCAAACTTCAATAAATAAAAAAAAACAAGATGACATTTATCTTTGACAGTTGCAAAATATTGCAAAAATTTTGTTGTTTTATTTTTTGTAAGTTAAATTTCGTCAAAATCGATTACACTCAGTGTCTTTGACATAATAAAACTCGAAAGTCGAAACTTGAATGAGCAATGAAGAAATCTTAAATCTGGGTCTGTAATTTATTGTTGCCTCAGTCCATACTGGCCGGTTTCATTGTGTATCCAAGTAAAATGGAACTACAATTCGCTAATCGTAAACATTTCCTTGCAACATGGTATAAAGGAAAAAAGTAATCATCCCAAGACCAGTTCTGGAAATATACAAGACACAGAATGGATCAAATGTGGCAGTGGGCTTAGCTACATAACGCACCGAAGATATAGGCTTTCATCTAAAAATTGAACTTCAACCGGGCAACGAAAATTGTCTCGGGCCTTGTGTAGAGGCAATTGCAAAGAATGAAGTACAAGCAGGGCCTGGAAAATGTCTATTTGAGGAACGACATTTGTTTACACAAAATCGACTCACTGGGCATAGATTCGGTGTGGTTTCATACAATATTTTGGTTTGTATGCAGATAGTGAACACACAAGAACTTTTCTGTTTCCCTACTGCCCACCATATGCTCCATCCTTGGATTACCGAAGGCAGCTGTTCATAAAATAAATTATTGGATACAACGGCGATGTGGTATGTATGCAGGAAGTAGACACGAAGGTTTTCGACCTAGACTTGCCTCCAATTTTGCTAGAAAAAGGCTATCTAGGATTTATGCAACAGAAGGGTTCCAGCGGAGAAGGTGTAGCTTCGTTTTACAACAAAGACCGATTTGAGTTGATCAGAACAATGGGACCCAACTTTACCGGTTTTTCGCGACCTTTGGGATACAATTAAGAATAATACCCAACTGGTAGAGCGTCTGGTTGAGCGTTCAACTACGTTGCAGGTAAGAAAAAAAAAATTCCTTGTTTTATTTACCAAGTCACCTCTTCTGCAGCTGACTATACTTAAATCAAAAGACACCGGTAAAATACTCTGTGTGGCACACACATCTATACTTTCATCCCGACGCCGCCGCCTCTCTCTCTCTCGGGGTTACTCTTTCCCAACCACTTAACACTGCCTCTGCCTCTGGGACGCCAAAATACACAAATTTTACCCACGCATTTGCAGCGTGCTAAGATTACATTTTCTATTTCTATTCTTTTCATTGGACGAGGAACTGAAGAAAGAATAAAAAAGAAGAAGAATAAAAAAAATAAATTTGATAAGGAATAACTTTATTTGTCTATGAAAAACGTTACAAAGTAGCCGTCGGAACCGACAGCAAATTCTAGTTCTTCCTTTTTAGGCACAGAATTCGTCAAAAGAATTGAATTGAATTGAGCGCAGCACTTTCAGCTATGTGAAAGCAGTTTACCAACAAGTTTCCCTAATCAGAAAACAAATTTTTAGGTCCCTATTATGAGTAGCGAATCGAACGTTCGACTGGAAGCGAATGTTTTAGAGAAACTCATTTATTGGATTATTATCATTAAACTTCGTCCATTCTCTTATCTGACAAACCTTAAACGTCGAAAAAAAAAGTTTTCTACAAAGTTTTTGTTTTTACAACCTATAATACCGCTATAAAAGAAGCTCGCAAAAACATTCGCTTCCAATCGAACGTTCGATTCGCTACTCATAATAGGGACCTTAAACTCTCAATATTCAAGATTTTTTTATTAGAAATAATAATACTATCGATAGTTTTTCCATTCTATATCACCTAACAAATACAAAATATAGCACCAAGGCTTTAGATATTATTTGTTATCAACCTGAGGGAACGTAACAAGCATATGTTTTTAAATTACTAATAGAACATTTAGGTAGCTAAAAAAATAACTTCTTTGTTATGTGCCACCAATTTTGATCACAGCTTCTTCAATAATTATAAAAAGCAATCATTTCCTAGAAAGAAAATACATCAAAACAAGTCTTTGGGACTAATATTTATACCAACCTTACAGAGCTCCAGATTTATACTGCAAACTGACTGATTTTTCTGCGTAACAAGCTCCTCTTCACTTTAGTTTGATACTCGGACATGTGGCATGTTATCGTCTTCGCCAGTTTCAATATCGACTGCATCATCTCGCGCAAGGAATGCAACTTGAAAGGCATTTTTCAATGGTATTCATAAAGCTGTTTGGGTCTATAATAAGTTTGAAAAACGGAATATTGTTTGCTTCGAAAGCTTATGATATATATATATATATATAAAAACAAAATTTTACTTTTACAAGTCACATCCTATGGGATTTTGTTTAACATATCCTAGTAATTTGCTTGAGTATTATTTTAACTTTTTTAGCGCCTTTGTCTTGCTTTTCAAGTTGGGATATTTTTTCCGGTTCAAGTCCTTCTGCGACTAGGTAAACAAACTTTAGTAACTTATCACGAGAAAGAATATAACAGATTTACATTTTTATATTTCTTTCTCTGCAGTTTTTCTTTTGCGGATTTTTGCACAGCGGACATGTCAAATGATCCCAACACAGATGCAGAGAACTTTGATGTTAGGCAAATTCTAATGGCTATATCAGTAAGGGCGTTCCAATTGGTACTATCGTCTCTGGAAACAAGAGCTGCCTTCAATAAAGAATAGCTGAGATTGCAAAATATCCAATATATCTGTGTAAAAATCATACAATTGCGTTTTGATAAATGATATCATTGAAATCTGTGCCAGCTTCCATTACTTTTGCCGCAAGCTGGTGGCTCATTTTCAGTAGCGTAGCATCCATAACCACTTCGGCTGTGTTTTCTGCTCTATCTACAACAATGCCTTCTGAAATGATTTTATCGGACTCAGAGATGATATTCTTAATGGCATATTGGAATTTACTTTTCGACAAAAATATTTTTCAAGCACGAACGAAATTGGTTTGTTTTTGTTTTGCTGATCTGTCATAATGACCTACCACACCAGGTGCTATCGTGTGGGGAGTTTAAGGCTGTGTGCACATTGGTATATTCTGTGAAACTTAACAAAACGCCTGCATCGGTATGAAAATTGTTACTAATTTTTGTCTTTTTCAGTGAAATACTGGTCAAAATGGAAAAAAAAGTTAATTCCTGCAACTTAAATTCATTTTTCTAAGTTCTAGGCTGTATGAAAATTAAAAATTATCGATTTTTTTGCAACCAAAAAAATTTTTTTTACTTTTCAAACTCAACTGAATTTTTTCTGCGTCCGCACACAATGGCGGCTGTGGTAAGTGAAGGCCAGTGAGATCATCCGGGTGGGGTCATCCGGTTTAGTTTAGCTTGTAGGCAAAACGCACTACCTTGCTGCAGTGGACTCTCTGGTTATACTCTGTGGTGTGAACGATTGTATGGAAGGAACACAGAGTATAACCAGAGAGTCCACTGCAGCAAGGTAGTGCGTTTTGCCTACAAGCTAAACTAAACCGGATGACCCCAACCGGATGATCTCACTGGCCTTCACTTACCACTGCCGTCAGTCAGTTGAGTTTGAAAAGTAAAAAATTTTTTTTTGGTTGCAAAAAAAATCGATAATTTTAAATTTTCATACAGCCTAGAACTTAGAAAAATGAATTTAAGTTGCAGGAATTAACTTTTTTTTCCATTTTGACCAGTATTTCACTGTAAAAGACAAAAATTAGTAAAAAAATTTCATACCGATGCAGGCGTTTTGTTAAGTTTTTTCAGTTCATACTAGTGAGCACAGAGCCTCAAACTCAGAAATAGGACGCCATATTGAAAAATTTTTTGCGGGTGTTTCGGGCTGAAGGGGTGGAAGTGGATACTCTGTATTATCTACTCTGTGGGAAGGAATTTGTAAGATCTACGAGAAGCACTTTAAGCGGCAAAATCCAAACACCCCAACAATAACTTACGACATCAGCCAGTTATTCGATTTTGTTGACCAACTAGTCGATATCAGTTGTCTAGTGTACCAGGGAAGTCCACAAACACATACGCCCCATACAACAAGGAATGGATCAAGGAAAAGATTTACGTCCTGTTGCGAAAAGCAGCAGGTAGTACAAACTAAACTAACAGTTGTTGTCCCGTCCTAGTAGAATTCTTTCTGAAAAATTGGTAAACCAAATCTATGTTCGTTTTTTAAGTAAATATAACTTGTGTATTCCTTCAGAGTTCAGACAATGGTCACAGTGAACAGTTGGGCACAGTGCACAGTCAGGCAGCGAAATTCGCCAAGTGCTAACTCAAATGAGAATAATAGCCGCGTTTTATTATCACAATGATCCAATCCGGATCAGATCTTGATAATAAAACAGCTTTAGATCATCATATTTCCAGTTGGAAGCTGTGAGAGACTCGCTCCAGAGATAAGAAATTAATTAGATGGCAAACCTTTACTTCTCTTGCCCCGCAACAACCATTTGTTTACATTGTTGTTTTTGTAACCACATCCTCTGTGTGTGAATCCGTGGAAGCTGTACTCAAAGTGGTAGTAGTGAGATTTGCTGTACTCAAAGTGGTAGTAGTGAGATTTTGTGTAAAGTAAAGGTGGAGTGGAAGCTGTACTCAAAGTAGTAGAGGTGATTTTCGGTAAATCAGCTTGTAGGCAGTTTCAATGTGTGTGTGAAGTTTGCCATCTAATTAATTTCTTATCTCTGACTCGCTCTCTCAACTGACATTTCAAAAGAGTTGCAGAGTTGCCCTACGAACTTTTTTTTCAATGGTTAATTTTTTGTTCTTTTTTTTAGGGAAAAATGATATTCATCCACTTTGTCAAATATATATTTTTTTGCACTAATTCTTATTAATTTCACGAATATATGTTTTGTTTTGTAAAACTTTTTCATTATGTCATGTATTATACAAAAATGAATAAATGTGAAGTTTCTCGGTATCTATCTAAAATAAATTTCATTTCACACAGATAAAAATGTTCATGTGGCAATACTGTTGTTATTGGAAATATTGGAAATGATACCAACGCTTCAATGGAAAGTCTCCTCTTGTGTGAAATAGAAGAACTAATTTTTAGATCACAAAAATAGATCCAACTAAAAAGCAGGATTTCGCTTTGTTGTTGTAACGCTAATAAACACATGATCTGATCCGGATCAGATCAATAATAAAACGCGGCTAATAACAACTCGCCCAACAGTATTGTGTCCAACTACACACTACACAGGCGTTGATGGGAGAATACCATCGTATGTTGCATCTGCTGCCGATACCCAGCAGTCATCCTCGGTATATACAACGCGAGGAAGGAACGCACATTCCACCGATGCATGCTGCAGCGCAAAACGCCCAAGCAGTGGCTGTTGTTGCAGCAGCAGGTTGTCATCAACCACTTATTGGATAGCCTATAATCATCCTGGTGATCTTGCTGGTGTTTATATTAAATATGGATGGAATATCTTGGAACGAGCATCTAAATAATAGATTGGGATCATCTAAGAACTCCATCAATTCAACATGGTGCAAGCTACTGAGAAATAAATCTGTCCAGCATTCAACAAAATTTCAAATATATGATGCTGCTTCTAGAGCTATAATGCTGTATTGTGCTCAGGTATGGGGATATCGTGAACACAACCAAGTTGAAAAATTGCAACGATTTTTTATAAAAAGATGTTTCCTGCTACCGGATAACACGCCGAACTATGCTTTGCACATCGAAACTGGTTTACCTAAAGCTTTTCTTACGTCTCTCTAGCTTCATTTTTCATATATAAGAAGAACCTTATCTCTTCCAAGTGGTAGACTACACAAAATCTTATCAGAAGCCATTATTAAGAAAAAAACCTTCTGGGCTAAGGAATGGTTGGATCTATTTCATAGTGCGTCGATTGACTTTTCTTTCAACATAAGTTTGCTTGATTGGCATGGAATGCATAGTATTCTACTATCAAAGCTTAAAGAAAAACACTGGATTGAATTCACCACCAGCGCCACACAGTCCCAATTTCATGATGAGTATTGCAACCTGCTTTACTCCGAAGTACCAAACTATTTTGATGACTCGAACTCCTGTGATGTGATTTCAATCATCTTTAAAGCTCGTTGTGGACTTCTCAATCTCAATGGAAGAGCGTTCCAGAAAGATACTGATGGTATATGTACAGTTTGCAACATGGATGCATCGGAAAACACTTTCCATTTCGTCGGAACCTGTCCAATCTATAAAGGCTATAGAAGAGCATTTCTGGGCAGCGACGTGCTCTCCCGCTCTCAACTTCTAAACGTTTAGAATGGCAACTGCTACCTTAACCTATACAATTTTCTAAAAGCTACAATCAAGTATCGCAACCTAATTTTAAACGAATTTTCGTAGTTAATAAAATTAAATCTACTCACTAAACTTAAATTTTAATTTACCTCTTAACCTGACAGGCAACTTAAAGTTATTGTCTTAATTAATTTTTATACCAGCATACACTGTTTTTTGTAAAATCTTTTTGAAATAAAATTATATATCTATCTATCTATCTATCTATTAAATATGGCCGAACATATTTTGCACACCCAGTCGTTCCATTGAAACAATGGCAAAGTACCTGAAAGAAATTTGTATGGATTTAAAGTTAGCTGAACATGAACTCCGGCTCATTGGTGAAAAAGCCAAGAATACAGTCCTTGCAGCTTATCAAGTCGCAAGTCTATTCAAGCAGAAAACGAATCGGGCAAGATACGTTTATCAAAAATGGTGTTGTCTTTGGACAAAAATTCACTTCGAAAGTGTAACATTTATAGGATTTGGAGAAGACATTCAAACAGCAATCGAAGTGGCTTTTCTCGATGCGAACGTTCACATTTGGAATTCGGGACAACATGAAGCCATTCAGTTTTGCCCTTCAAGTTGAGAATCTCTTCAGCGCCAAGGCAAGCAAGCGTTTCCAAAAATAGAAAATAAATGAATACGAAATGTTTTTTTTAGTTTAAATGTATTTTTATTATATTTTGATAAGGTGTGGAAGGACTACGCATCTCTTACGACGCGCCAACAGATATGGCCCAGATTCATTTTGATTTTTCACATTTGCGGTGTCTTCTGTTTCGCCTTCAAAGTATTTTTCTTATTGCTTAGTTGTTTTCGTTGGGGGCGTTGGGTTTTCCTTTGGCCTACTTTCCAATGAAATTCTAGCGGAATAGTTCTTCTGAAACTAAAAAGAATGATAAAAAATTTTAAGGTTTCAGATTTATTGTCTAATTACCACATATGACCACTAGGAGCTTGTACGCTTTCATGATTGCTATACTGAAAGGCTGGAAGTTTTCGACTAACGGCCATATTATTCACCCAATAAACCCGGGTTTAAATTTACATCCGGATGTAAAATCGCATAAACCCGATTGTCAAACGCAAATCCATATTATTCACTCCAAATAAACCCGATGGATTTTAAACCGCATTGCGTTGTCGGGTTTAAATTTTTACATCCGGATGTATTTTCGGTTCGTTCGCATACTATAGGGAAATTTCAAATATTGCAGCCAAATCAATCAAACTTACCTAGATTTTGACATAAAAAGTGTGCTTTATATATGTTACGCGAACAAACCCAACCCAATCTGTCAAAAGTAAAAGGTGAAGTAAAAGAAATTATTTGTTGTATTTTGTTCTCAGATTATTTATTGTAATTGTTTTACTTCTTTTAGCTTACAACTGTGACCACACCTATGTACAGGTCTCCAGAAATGCTAGACACTTGGAACAATCATGTGATAGGACCGCAGTTAGATGTGTGGGCATTAGGATGCATACTTTACTATCCACCTGCAAAAGTTAGCATCTATAACTGCGGCAATCGCAACTGTCCCCGTCTACCACCACCTGTCCGAACAGTAGAAGCAGGGTCTATTTACACTTGTCCCCAGTCGAAGGCTCCACACTTGCATGGAATGTTTTCAGTGGCCGAAGATATGTATGGTTTCTTGACAGCAGATCCCAAAAGTATTGTGATTGTGGTTTGTAAAACATGACATGATATTATTTATCTACGTTAAAACAAATACATTTTTACAGTTACGAAGCCAACAACAGAATCGAAACCACTACGACAACACCAGCCACCACCAACAAGACCGGCGCCCCCGGTACCGGTGCAACGCAGAGAAGCCACCCCTGCAGACGTACATATCTGAGCAAGAGCCTGAATTACCCTTTGTTATGCCAGACATCACAGAAAACAATGGAAGTACTAATAAAAACTCTCTTCACCTGCGCCCGCAATTGATTTACTAAACCTGGGTAGCCAATCAACACCACGAGAGTCATCATCTCAAAGCCAACCTCACATTGCACAGCCAAAAGAGGTTAGCTTTGATTTGCTGGGATCGTTTGATTCAGGTGACACGCGTTCGTCACAAGTTCCAGATATTTTGGGTAAAAAGTGAAGAGCAAACCAGTTTCAGATGAATAAATTATTTTTTTATAGACAACACTGGGTCAAAATCAAGCGCGGGATTAGATGATGTATTCGGATCGATAAACACATCAACTGCTCGAGGTACCGCGGACTTCAATTTAGACTTTAACGCCTTTACATCTTCGACTACAATACCAACAGTTACACCCTCAGTTCCTTTGAGTTTCCCGAAATCACCGGCGGCGTCTACTGCAACTCTTGGCGGTAGTTCTAGCCAGTTACATAGTAAAGAAACATCACCACAACAGGTTTGTTTTATTGAATTTCCATTATGAGGTATGAAACTGAGCTTCTTTAAATTTATTTCAGCCCAAGGATCCGTTTGCGGATATAACGTTTGCGGAGCTAACAACAGGCCAGACTACAGTAGATCACACTTTGAACCAAAAACATCAGCAAATGCGTCACCCAAAAATGCTGACATTTTTGCAGATATCTTAGGTGAACAGGGATACAAATTCGGAAGCAAAACACAACACGGTCCGAGGTCAATAAATGAGATGAGAAAAGAAGAACTTGTAAGGGACATGGATCCAGACAAACTTCGGATAATGGAATGGGTAAAGTTTGTAGGAAACTGAATCATCAAATCAAATGTTATATTTTGTGTTTTTGTTTTCTTTACAGACTGAAGGAAAGAAAAATAACATACGTGCTTTATTGTGCTCAATGCATACGGTGCTGTGGACAGATGCAAAGTGGAAAAAATGCGAAATGTCCACACTAGTAACACCGGTAGATGTTAAAAAAGCTTATCGCAAAGCATGTTTAACAGTGCATCCTGATAAACCCATTTGATCGTAAACAAGCAGTGTGTTTGTGAATAAGCAGTGTAAATTAAAATTATTAAATAAATAAATTGTAAATTTTTCATTTGCTTTGGACTTGGTTATATGTTGTGGTCTGTTAAAATAAAAAAAGCGCTCCCACTCGTCTGTTTCTTGTTCCTAGTAATGATCAGCTACTTGGACATCAGAATTCAGAACGGGGCGAACAGCCTCCGTTTTGGATTATTGAATATCTGAGATCAACTTCAATTAACGTCGTGTAGGCGCCAAGAGTTGGGAAGTAATCCTCGTTGGTAATATCAGGTGCGGTGCCTTCGCGTAGTTTGTTCATCCGCAATGCAGAAACATTTTGCGAATTTCTTGGCCCTTGTTGCCTTTTCAGCAACACCTGAAGTAGCTGGTGGAGTTTCCATTTCTTGGACCTGCAACACCATGGAAAAGATAGTATATAAATTAAATCGACAATGCAAAATATAAATGAAAATTATTACTTACAATTTCTTCAAATTTAAAATCTTGGTTGGTTGTTGGTTGGTTGTTGGTTGGTCGTTGGTTGGTTGTTGGTTGGTTGTTGGTTGGTCGTTGGTTGAACCTGCAACATCATGAAAAAGATAGAATATAAATTTAATCGACAATGCAAGATATAAATGAAAAGTATTGCTTACAATTTCTTCAAACAAAAATCTATTTACCAGCAGCACTTTCAACGATTTGACGTTTCTCACTTTGACAACTGGGTTTATTTTAAATCCGGGATCAAAATATAAACCTGGGATCAAATTTCGACAACTGGGTTTATTTCTATTGGGTTTAAATTTAAAGAGTGAATAATATGGCCGTTAGTATCAGCTGCTGTCCAACCACTTCTCGTGCTAGTAATAGGTCTGTTCGTTGAACTTTCCCCAGGGTTTACCCAGGTTTTCTTGACAATCCCATGAGTTGTCAAAAAAACCTGGGTTTTCCAGTCCTCAAAAAACGCTAAACCACAAATCGCCACACATCCCTGTCATTTAAATAAAAACATGCCATTTGACAGCCCTCAAATCGCCACAGCAAAAAGCTAGGGCGAGTTTGGGGAAAACCTATGGCAAACCTATGGCTCAAGAAACACTCAATTTGACATTCAGGGCGAATTTAGGTTTCTCAAAAAACGCTTTGTGGCGACCCTAGGGCAACCCCAGGGCTTCAACGAACAAACCTAATGTTTCTAGTGTACCAGAAAGGGAGACTATTCTTCAGTGGTGTTCGTGGAGTTGAAAACTTTTATGATTAGAAGAACAACAGCATACAAACAAAACAACCAAAAAAAGTAGAGATATGGGTGAGAGATTTTTGAAAATATTTATTATATTGGTTGTCAATTGTCATCTGTCAAACTCTAGAAACGATTGCAGCCAACATTTAGAAGTAATTTTTTTTTTCTGATCCAAGTTGTTTAGGCCGTGTGTGAATTGCGTTAAAATTTGCGTTAAAACTTCTACCACGATTAAAATTTGACGTCTTGTTTGAGGTGGGATCAAATTTAGCCATTTGCAAGACCAAGATTTCTGCTTAGGTTTAAAAAATTTCCCTCGATAATTTAAGAATTTCCCTGAAAAAAAAAAATGGTTTTCTTTTTCACGGAAAAATAATTCCTCTTACAAAACATATTTTTAAGAAAACAGGGTTAATAAAAAGTATCACTGAAAAGAAATCTTTTTTACTTAATGTTCTCCATTCTAATGTCATATTTTAAAACAACAATCAAAAATATTCAAACAAAATTCCCATTTTGATTAATCGATTTATTCGGTGTGGTAACACTGAAAATTAGTTTTCATGGCTGATGTCTTTCATACATTTCAAAAGAAACAAAACAATAAATTCGTATTTGGTTTAGAAAAATGACAAATTTAAAGTATTTTGTATTAATTCTTGTTTTTTTCATCCAGACTTACTTAATTTCAATTAGTTTTATTTTTTCTTCGTGAGACCCTAGAAAACAAAATCATTGAATTTATATAAATTAATTGATTTTAAACTAACATTTAATGTATGGTTTTCCAGCCTGCCTTCGTTTTTTTCTTGATTCATACTTCGGTGTTTGAATTGAATGCAAAAGCAAGAGCAAATTTCTCTATCACTAGAAACGTCAAATTTTAACACACTTTAACCTGCTCCACAGCTCAATAAATTTTAACCCATTTTATTCACCTCATTAGTGTCAAATTTTAACGCGGGTTAAATTTTAACACAAATATTTAAACGCAAGTCACACACGGCCTTAATGCTGGGTTTACATGCATCTGCAACTGCGGAAGTTCAGAAAAGTAAAGCGAGACGGATGAAGATTACAAAGCACAAACGTTAAAAAGAGAGACGAATAGGATTATGGTTGCAGATGAAAAATTATGGTTGCAGATGAACATGTTCATCTGCACCCATAATTTTTCATCTGCAACCATAACTAGGAAGTTCGTTCCCTCTCTATCAGACAAGTATGAATTTTACATCTTGTGTCAACGCGTTAAGTCAAATCCCTATGTAATCTTATGGACGTTTGACTTAATGCATAGGGATTTGACTTATCGCAATCGCACGCACTCACCGCATTGGTTTGCGCAAGGCTTTAAGGTGAATTCACATGAGTGCGACCAACGAACGACGAATAAATCAAGAAATGTGATTTTAAGTACCTTACAAGCACAAATTCCTCACGAATTTTTTAGGAAACGATGGCAATATAGTTCATACTTATTTTTTGGTGAACAAACTCTTATTTTTGTGCCTAAGCTTTTGGGAATAGAGAAAATAAATTTATTCGTTACGAATAAAATTTATTCGTAACGAATAAATTTCTTTTCTCTATTGCTTTAATTTTAGGCACAAAAAGAAGAGTTTATCCATCTAAAAATAAGTATGAACTATATTGCCATCGTTTCCTAAAAAATTCGTGAGGAATTTATGCTGGTAAGGTACTTAAAATCACATTTCTTGATTTATTCGTCGTTCGTTGTTCGCGCTCATGTGAATTGCCCTTTAGTCTAATAAGATCTGATCCGGATCAGATCACAAAGGATAATAAAACACGGCTATTTTTCACATACCTTTCAATTTTTGGATTTCAAATCATCAATTTGATATCCGAATATAAAGTGGTATGTGTTATTTCGCAAATACTAATTTGTATTCTGCTGAATATGTGTATCACCGATAAATCTTGTGTTACAAAAGCAACAATATAAGCAAATGGAAGTTGTGTGGCAAGAGAAGTAAGCGGTTTCCTTTTTGTTCTATACCACTCTATGCATCAAACCAAGTCGGTCCAACTTGTTGAACAGTGTGAACTGTGCTAATAAAAAAATATTTAAACGTCAAATGAAAATAAACTCACCTCACACCAGAGATAAGAAATTAATTTCTTATCTCTGGTGTGGATGTGGAGATATTTTTCGATAGTCTATCCTTTGTATCAATTTTCAAATTTCAATCGAGTGTAGTTTGGTGCGGTTTTCGAATTCTAATTCGTTGTTCAAATTAAATAAAACAATTTAAAAGATGGAATGCAATTGCAATTGGGAATCAAGTGTATTAGCACTCAATGATGTTGTCGTAAAATTAAGTGAAATGGTGACAATGAATCATAGAGAAGTTGCAAAAACTAAAACTGATCTAAGGAAGCTAGAGAAAAAGTATAAGGAAGGAAAAGAAGATTCTCAGAATTTTCGATTGAGTGTAGCAACTGTAAAAGATTTACAAAAGCTTAAACCTTATTTGAGGTCTCTGGAAGAAAGTTATGACAAAAGAGAGGAAGAGATTCAAAGTATTAAAGTTGATGTAAGTAAACTACTGGAAACATTAAACGAATGGGATCAAGGCTTTGAGAATTTACGGATGACTGCAGTGCCTTTTAGTGAACTTCAAAACGAGCTAAAGAAACTGGAGGAAAAATGTGATGACAAGCAGGGAACTACAAAGTCTTTTCGAAAACAGATGAGAAATATTGAAGTACATCTGAGGAAATTAGATGAAAATTGTGACAACAGAAGTAAGAATTTTGATTCTTTCGAAGCTGATTTAACAGTCCAACAAAAAGAATCTAATGAAAGACCTAAAGATTCTCAGTTTATTCAAACGATAGCGATCTCGAAAGAGGGAGGATGTACTGAAGCAGATCTACCGAAGAAACTAGAGGAAAAATGTGACGAAAGACCAGAAGATTCTCAGACTCAGAATATTCCTACAGATCAAGTCAACTCAATTGAAGAAATGGTTACCGAAATGTCTGCAACAATCCAAACTACAGTGAAAGATGCCAATGAAAAATCGAAATCCTTTGGGGACCAAACATACATACCGTCGAACTTTGGCCATGAAGAAACTACATTGATACGTTCAATATTACAAATATACCCGGAAGATTTCTTTATTTTTCATCCATTTTGCTTAGACTTCAAGGTTATGAAAACGCCCGAGGACATCTTAACCGCCAACAGTTGGTTTCGTGCAATTTATCCCTTTTCAGAATTTGCTTCTTTTCAAGAATATTTAAAAAGATTGTTGTCAAATTATGGCCCAATAATGGAGTATTATAAAAATTCCAACTATTATCATTATTACAGAACAATAACCTTGTTGACAAAAATATCAAATAAAAAATAGATACATATATTCCACATTGAAAATGTGATGTTTTATTTTAATAAATTGATTTGTAGATGTAACTATCTTCTATTCTGGCTAAAATTAACTTCATCTGTCATGGAACGGAGCTTGATCATAACTGCAACGACTTGAAAATTACTACCAAAGTCTTCAAAATGTCAAAGTTTGTTGGACCTAACAACAAAGAAAAAACTGTAATTATTATTTGAATAGATCCGGTCTTACTACAATCCAGACAGGTATTATTCGTTAGTAGAGCTAGTCCTAGAATCCCTAAAATTCAATGTTCTTCTAGCCCCGTTCAAGGCTGCACAACAAAAAAAGGCTTGTTTTTACAACCAAGTCACTAAGTAATCATTTGTTATTTTAAGGTTTGAGTGTGCCGTAGACCACGGGATTATGATTTATGACTAGTGTGAAGCAAATAGGTTAGATTAGGTCAGGTTAAAGTGGCTGTTAATACACTTGAGCCCACGGTGGATCTAATGTATCCCCATCCTAATGGAACCACTTCGAGCTTACAATAAAGCGGGAGAGACGCAGGACGTCGATGTGAGTAAGATCACTAGTGCCATCAAAGAAATACGAATTTAGGTGTATCCTACGTTTACGAGCTAAAGCGGGACATGAATAGAAAAGGTGGGGAATAGTTTCCTCCTCCTCGTCATCCATACAGCTTCTGCAAAAATCGTTTAAGGCGACTCCTAGCCTTGCGGCGTGTTTTCCAATAAAAAAGTGTTCTGTGATGACACCTTATGTCGCACTAATGTGTTTTCTTTTGAGAGAGATAAAGCCATTCGACCGCTTATGATCTTGGGCCAGATTTGTTTTCTGGTATGCGTCCTGCTTGAGCAAGAGTCTATATGTGGCAATTGGTATCCAGATAATCTCCGTTTTCGGTGAGAAGCGCAGAAATGTTCCGTTTCTGTCGAGTTCATCTGCTTTGCAGTTTCCTGCAATGTCTCTATGCCTCGGCTACCAGCACAGGTGAATGTTAAATTGCTCTGACATCTCCCTTAGACTGATGATCGGCAGTTAAGAGCTAGAATAGGGTTGAAGGAATTTGACGAATGGCCGCCTGACTGTCTGAGAAGATGCATATATTCTTTTTGGATAACATATTTCTCTTAGCCAAAGCGGGGCTTCGCTGATTGCCATCATTTCCGCTTGGAACACATTACAATGATCTGGAAGATGAAGTAAGATAATTAATTTCATTTCGTCTAAATAGACACCACAACCTACTCCTTCATTTGTTTTTGAACCGTCCGTATAAAAATGTATTCGTTTTCCAAGAATGATTGGTCCTCTCAGTCTGTTCTGGATGGAATGGTCGAGTTTGGGTGTGGTGTAATCTGTTTTCAGTTTGGGGATCCCGAATTTGTTCAGAATGTCAGCATGACCAATATTGTTGTTGGTCCAGTGTGATACTTCTTGTAATCGAACAACCGAACTTGCAGCTGTTTGTTTACTGCAGATGTTAAGTGGGACTTGGTGAAACAGGATGTCCAGTACCGCTGAATGAGTAGTGCGTAAGGCACCACTCATACATATACATGCTGAACGTTGGACTTTGCTATGACTGTCTCGATAAATTGCTTTATCTAGTGCAGTCCACCGTACTGTAACACCATAACTGAGGATAGGTCTGATGATCGAGATGTATAGCCAATGTGTGATACGGGGTTGAAGACCCCACTTGTTTCCTATGGCTTTTTTGCATGAAAAGAGTGCTACTGTAGCTTTTTTTTACTCTTTCTTGTATATTTGGCTTCCAATATTCACTCAGGCAAATGTATATAAATAAATAAATAATAATAAATAACAAAATTTCAATTATTTAAAAATTTATATTTGCGAGGCCGTCGCCGCACTATGGGACCAAATGAGCTTGAGCGTCTCATAAATGATTTTGAAAAATTTTACAAAAATTTAAAAACCAGCTCTTTTCGAAAGAGTACATAATTGTTTTTTAATTTTTTTTTTTGTTTTTGGTACTTAAATTGTTGATCAAACCTATCACATTAATTTGATTTCAATTACTTTGTAAAGAAGACAAAGTTTGAAGTGAAATATTTTGTAGCTTCCTGAATACAAGTAATTGGTGTTATATATTTTTGGAATGGTAGTTTTTTTCATTGAGATTCAGTTTTTAATTTAGAAAAGAACTTTTGTTGTGCTTTATGATGTTTTCAATTAAAGTTTTCTTTGTTAAATCAAGCTGCCCTTACCTTTAGGCCGATGTTTTTGCATTTGTTTGTTATTGAAGATTCAAAATCATTAATAGCATCGTCCGCATATGTCCGCCATTTTTGTTTATAATCAAAAGAGTTTTTTTATAATTTTTAATAAATAAATTGAAGTATCACCTTCCTATAATAGGTCCGTTTGTTGAACTTTCCCCAGGGTTGACCCAGGTTTCCTTGACAACCCTACGAGTTGTCAAAAAAAACTAGGGTTTGCATTCCTCAAAAAACGCTCAACCGCAAATCACCACACATCTCTGTCATTAAAAAAAAAATATACATGCCATTTGACAGCCCTCAACTCGCCACAGCAAAAACCTAGGGCGAGTTGAGGGAAAACCTAGCTCAACCCTAGGGCTAAAAAAACACTCAATTTGACATTCAGGGTGACTTTAGGTTTCTCAAAAAATGCTTTGTGGCGACCTCAGGGTGACCCTAGGGCTTCAACGAACAAACCTAATAATAACCTCCTTTCAACCTCGTACATATCAATATGCTTAAGATAACCACACAAACTGACCATTAAAACAAGGCGATAAGAGGCGAATGTTCACGATCAGCAACGAACGAAGATGTTTTTCACACTTTACTATAGGTACACATCCGATCCTTTCATTTCAAGTCTAGGAAAAGCCAGGACAAAAAAGTGAAAGAGTTGTTAGATGAAGCTAAATTTCTTTTAGAAACGGAGGGTTAGACATAAGTGCTTCCTGAACCTTCTAAAAGCTTTACGATTAAAAAAATCGCAAATCTATGCTAGTGGAAAAATATGTTGCAACAGGGAGTTTCTTAGAAAATAGAGTATGTGTTTACCTAAATATCTAGTTTATAATGTTCAGTAACAGCCTTCTGTGATACTTTTGTCATACTAGTAATAATAATAATAATTATTTTATTGAACGTTATATATATACAATTGATACTTATACTAGATAATTTTAGAATTTAAAAATGATAATGTTAGAATGTTGGCACATAGGGGGCCTAACCAAATACATTGTCTAGAATTGAAATAATAACTTAATATTATATAGCTGAAAAGAAAAGAAAAATCTTAATTATAAGTCGGTTGACTTAGGTGATCTCGGGATGTTCCGTCCCGGTTGTCGCTGGCGTCCCTCTGCATGGGGAGGAGGTAGGGGTTGGCATTAGCCACGGAAATATGCTGACCCAGGGTCAGCGTAGAAATTGGTGGCTTCGTCGTTGGCTGGTATTATTTCTTCGTTCAAAGTGTTCATCACGCTTAGGTATCTTGGCTCGGGGTGTTGGTCCTCACTGCTTATACTTCTCACCAAATGATTCGAGTGGTTGTTGATATCTGCAGCCGTTTTCCTTACTGTCAATAACACGTATTGATCTAAGGGCATCACTTTGGCTTTCTCGTACACAAGCTGGTTGCTGTAGTGTCTTTGGCGCTGGTGGTTGAAAGTAAGGCCAGTGCAGAGTCTCAGAATTTTCCTTTCGAAAAGTAGGAGCTCCTTCATCGCTGTCTTGGAGATGGCAAACCAGACCTGGCTGCCGTAGTTGATAACGGGTCTCAGCAGTTGCTTGTACATCAGAAGTTTCGTTGACTGACTTAGTCCTGTTTTCCTTCTCATCAAATGGTAAAGTCGGTGGATTGTCATACTAGTACTTTCTAGGCGTCTGATACTGAACATACAAACTATATGGAAACGCATACCGTCTCATTTCATAAGAAACTCCCTGTCCTATTTGTATACCAAATTTCAATTTGCTACGATGACGGCAACCCGTGTCGACTTCGTCCCGAAAAATATTTTTGTAGGTACATTTGTCGGTCGATAGTAACTTTAGCATATTTCGAACGAAAATCAGTGCGGTTTTTCATAGTATATATACTAAATACTAAATACTAATTTCACATGAAATATTTAGAATTAAAGCAACATTTGAGAAAACTTTAAAAATCTTGGACATCCTACTAAATTTTCTAATTGAAAATTGTTGATTTATGGAATCACAAACAAAAAAAGAGGTTTAAAATGACTTTTGAACCACAAATTAGGATATTTATATATATGTAACCTTGGGTTCAAATGCCGAAGAATTTACATTTTACGAACATCTTTTTTTTTAACCAAAAAAATTAGAAGGACGCTGTGGCAAACCCTACTTTATCAACATTTTTTATTTAATTAATATTAAATCTGCTTTAAAAAATAAATAAAAGGCTGGTTTTTGCATTAATTTCTTCTCTTGTTTAAAATTTCAATTCAAAAATTATATCAAAAAACTGTGTAAATTTATATTCACCATATATTCAAGCAGTGGCGTACCTAGAAAATTTAGCGCCCGGGGCAGCAAATGATTTGCTTCAGTAAAAATCAGAGAAGTCTTCATTGATTTCATACCTCTGAAAGTCAAAACAGCAAAAGGAGTTACTGAAGCTATTACGAACAAACTGGACGAAGATGAATTAATCCTGAAAGATTGTAGAGGTCAATCGTACGACAATGCACCAACAATGGCCGGTATCCATACAGGAGTCCAGCAGAGAATCATCGACCTGAATGAACAAGCTGTTTTCGTTCCTTGTGATAATCATTCTCTTTGAATGGTTTCAATGTTTCGAGAGTATGAAAATAAGATCGAAGTTTAATTTTTCATAAAAAATTCATATAAAATGTCAACGTCATCTTTTTCATAGATGAAAACTCAATTTGATTGTGATTAAAAAAATTTTGTATGAGAAAATTTTTTTGTGTATTACTTTTCAATTTTGAGGAACAACGGAGCTCATTTTGCCGCCCCCAAATCGTTTTGCGCCCGGGGTGACCGCCCCCGCCCCCCTTAGGTACGCCACTGTATTCAAGAAAATATGTTCCAAGTTTCACTCAATTCGATGAAGAAACAAAAAAAAATACAGATTTATGAGACGCTCAAGCTCATTTGGTCTCATAGTGCAACGGCGCTTAGCGCCGCCACTGTCGCCTGTAGGTTATCAACCAACGCAACAATTTTCGATTGAACCGAATGATTTCCCTAGGTATTGGTTTTGTTTAACTAGTTTTGCTTTTGTTTGGATTCACTCGGGTCTGCCCGATCATATTTAAAAACAATGGAACACCAAAAGTTGTTTCTCCTTAGTTTCCGTGAAACGCCTATTGTAAAAGGCGTGCATGTGGAATTTACGGCAAAAAATTTAAAATTTAGCCGCATTGCTTAGAAGAACGATGCTCAAAGTATGAGTTATAGCGTTTTTCATTAGTCTTGAATTTGTAATTTTACTGAAGAGAACAAATTACTAATTGTGAATATGAAAATATGAATTTCTTTATGGCAACATCAGCTTTACCACCAATACTAGGACAAAGCTTGAAAACATATTTCATTTTAGTTCTCGAGTGAGAATAAATCTTTCGAGTTCACCAAATAAAACACCACACAAGCGGTTAAAAAAAAGATAATATTGAGCTGACAAAATTTCAACATTTAAGGTGGTCAAGAACATATCGCATAGGCTATTTTGTATACCCGTATTATAGAAAGGTACCTTTTCCAGATTGATACCGACAGCAAGTATGAAATAATAAAATTCATCTTTAGAAAACAAGTTCAAGTGACTTTAATCCTGAAATAAAGGCACACCGAAATAAAAAAAAAAAAACATGGCAATCGGAGCTCAGCAAATATGTCAGAACTTTGTACAACATAGTTTTGGTGTTCCAACATAAAACAAACTCATATTCTACACCATTGACAACTTTTGGCTGCCAGCGTTATCCTTTGTGGTGGCCAGTGGTCAGTGTTCAGTGTATAGAAATTCAAATTTTCTATCTTAACCCTTTGTTGACCAAGCTATGAAAAACCTTTAAAAAAAAATAATATGTAGGATGTAGGTACATATTTGATATTGGAGCATTTTAAATTAGATAACACATTCCAAAATTTTGCAGGGACATCTGAAGACTCAAATTGATAGTAGTAGGTACTCAAAAACTCCGTGGGGCCATAAAAAATAAGATGCATCATAAGAATGTTCTTCAGTACCTATTTGTTTTCTTTTTCAATTCAACATTATTCTCATATATGTACATGATTGGAAAGACGAATTTTGTGTGTGTTTTTTTTTTTTTTTTAAAGTGGTCATTATTTATTGCAAGTCTAAGTCAAAGTCTAGCAGAACTAGAACTAGAACTAGAAAAAAACCGTTGTAACCATGCCGTGAACTTAGAAAAGAACAAAAAAAAAGTTGAAACATGGAGATTAGTTCTTAAAAGTCGCTTTGACCGACAGTGTCAGATTTTACTCATATAGGTACCTAGACACTTTATTTGAAGTAAAATTCAGTGGTACTCACAAGTACCTTCGGTCGACAAAGGGTTAGTATTCATTTCCTGAGTAGGACATTGAATGGTGTGTTGGTATTTTCGAGAAATTTTATGTTAGAATAGGAAATTTTATACCTACGCACTTATCTACATAAATGGAACCTTTTACTTGTGCCTCGGTAGGTAGATACTAACTAAAATAAAACGATTTTCTCTTTCTAGGAAATTCGTTTTATTTTTCGGTTATTGTTTATGTAGGCACATATTTATTTATTTATATTCAAAAAACTATCAAAAATTAATCGTTACACATAAGAAATTTGGATTTGTTTTGAACAAAACCTACATGGCCGTTACGAAATTTCGAGAAAAATACAGCGCACATTTTATTTGTTCTCTCTTCTCTGTCCTCTGCATGAAAACTTTGCGTTGCTACCCTAATTTATAATTTTTGTTGTTCGCACGCACTGAGGGTAGGATATATGGACCTGTGTACATACATACATATGTAATTATTCTTGTTCTTTCAGAAAATGCATTCTTTTACGTACTAACTACGCACAAAATGTATTTCTAATCTTTAATTTTATAATCGGAAAGAAAATGTAATTTTCTTTTCTACTTCAGATTCAAACTACCTGTCTATAGTTTGTATCTTTTACTCTTTAGAAAACTTTTTCTCTTTTCTGAACTCTTGTCTTTAACTTGAGCACTGCACTGAGCAGAGCACTGAGCTACTTCTGCAGAGAATAGAAAATACTGCTCTGGCTCTCTGTCTCTGTTCGTATCAAATTAAAGAGAAGCAGGATTTCGAGTAAATAAGACAATGCATATGGCAAAGGGTGGAATCGTGGAAGTATAAAAAAGAGTCTTTTCTCTGTGTCTTCTCTTCTCTTCTGTTTCTTATACACACCAAATTGCAATTTTGTATCTACAACTTTCTACAAACATCTCGATGAAGTTTCCAGAATTTTCGCTCTTTACTGAAAATCATATAAATACCCGAGCTCGTGCTCTTAGAGTCATTATTGAAAAGTATTCATCAAAGTGAATATCTGCAAAGCAAGCAAAGCAAAGTATGTACCTACAAATAACTTAAAAGTCGTTACATATTTCAAGGTGTTTATTGTTTGAAAGTGAATTAAAATTGAAGTAAAAGAAGACAAATTCTGAAAGTATTAGCAAAAAAAACATTCTTTTTTTGTTGTTGTATAAATCAAAGTACATAAAAGTAAATTATCAAGATGCCAGCTATCGGAATCGATTTGGGAACAACATATTCCTGCGTTGGAGTATTTCAGCACGGCAAGGTGGAGATAATTGCGAACGACCAAGGCAACCGTACAACACCATTGTATATATAATCTATAGTACTATCATCAGATAGCTTTTTCTGAGACCTTTATTCACCGAGTGGTGCGCTGAAATCGCTTAAGCAAAGAGACACAGACAAGAGAGAATTAAGCGCTTAAATTTCAAAAAGTGCCGAGAGAACCAAAATCAGAGCAAATTATTTAAGGTGGGGAGGAGAATCGAAAACACAAGACAAAGTATAGAGAATCAGTAATCTTATGGTTAAGCAAAGCAGAATAGGTATGAAAAAATAATTACATGAATTGTTTTGTCTTTCTTTTAGGGTGGGGTATAGTGGTGGTAGTAGGTCAAGAAAGATTTTACGTACAATTGAACATCTGATCATACTGTTCTGTTTGAGGTACTGAAATTTCAATTTGAAGGGATAAAATGAAATTGCTATATTGCAATGCAAGCAAATTTCATTTCAAGTTCATGAAAAATTGAAATTTGTATTAATGAGCAGAAATTTTTTTTTTGTTTTGAACTTATTATTTGATATGTGAAAAATGATATTGAAGAACATTTTTTCGGAAATGTTGGAATTATAGTTGATAAAAGTAAGTATGGAAATGTAAGGTTATGATAGGTAAAAACAGATCTGAAAAAGGGTGGAAAACGTTAGTATTTTGATAAAAAGATTTTTTAAAAGGAAAACTATAGGCAACTACAAAAAAAGTGTATTTTTTTCCGGATCACCTAGGAGGTAAAATACAAGATTCGTTTTTTTTAATGAGGTTCCCCAGTAGGCCTGCCTCACTAACTACTTTGCATGCTTGATTTGCTTGATTTGTCATTGATATCATCAATAAACAAAACGTAAAACTATATCACAAAATAACAAAAACGAATTCAAATAACTTATAAAAAATCAACAAAAAAGCATAACATAACAAAATGACTAGCTAAGGGAATTGAATATTGCACATTCAAAAAAAGTTAATAAAAAATAAAAAAGCGAAAGAAAAGGAGAAAAATAATTGCACTTCATATTGCATATAATAAATAGGAAAAAAAGTGAAAGAATACTTATGTAACTAAGAAAATTTAAGGGTAAAGAAGAAGAAAAGGTAAAATAAATTAGAATTTACAAAAAAATAAATACATAACAACAAAAATCAATGTAAAAAACAACAAAAAAGTAAAACAAAGCAATAAAATGACTAGGCATGTCAGGTCCAGGTTCAGTTTTAAGGTACCTATAAAGAAAAAAGGTTAAATTATTGATTTTAACAAAAATTAATAGGTTTTCCATATACATTTTTGATTTCAGAAACATTATTTACATTGCACTTAAAAAATAATCTTAGAATAGGTACTTAAACATTTTATTTTTTTTTTAAATAGGTAACCTTAGAATACTTAAACATACTTTTTCTTATATTTTTTAGTCCCGCGAAGATCCTTGTTTGTCTTTTTTATAGAGAACAACATCATTCCTTGCAAAAGGAATCTGACAATTGTCTCTTTATGTTCGGTGTTAGGGCAGGGTATTTCCAGGTTCGCATCTCTAGAATCACGTACAGTCTCCATCCATTTTTCCATGAGATCTTCTATATGCTGTTTTCTTCTGAAGTTTTCCTCAAAAACCCTCTGCACTTCTCAGCCAATTTTTCCAGCTGGATTGAGGGAACAGCTAGCGATCCAAATTCAGATGTAGCAACGGTGCTGACATAGGCCCTTAGTTCTATAAGTTGCAGTTGATCTCTCCTTTCAACCGAGCTGCTGATCATGAAGTTGGAACAGGCTTCACACTTCAGTTTGGACTTGAGCTTTCCAGCTGCAAAGCCTGCGTAATAAATTGCTGCCATCTTTTGCATAATCCTTGCAAGCATGTCTCCTTTCGGTGATCCCACATAGTAGGAGATAGATTGTTTCCAGTTTCTGTTAAACCCTCGCAAAGTAAATACCATTACTTTGGAGGCTATCAGATTCGTCCGTCCATGCTCTCCAAAATCAGTGTATCCGTACTGAATGTCGTCCTTGTTGTTGTACTCTTTCTCCTGTTCAACAACCATTGCGTCGAACAAGAGTACGCATTTCCGGTCCATTTCCGTCATATCTTCCGCTTTCTGTCTTTTGCAAAACGTCTATGAACTGGAGACGGAAGTTGTGAGGGAAAAAGCGGAGTATCCTCCGGAAGATCTTGAAAGTTGTGGTCCCAGCTATAAGTCTTAGTGGATGTAGATGCCAAATTATGAAGAGGAACATTTGGACTTACTGGTATGCTTTCGAACTGTGTATTCAAACACGTTCTGGAAGCAGTGGGTTGAAGTTTTTTCGGCATTTTTGGGGCTTGGGGAGTTTTAAAAGAAGAATCAGGAAAATTCTCCAAAATTGTATCTAAGGCTTCATTTGAAATAAAAGAAGTAGACGGGCCTGAACTGGTGCAAGGGGTTTCAAAAGTAACATTAGAATTAGAAGCACTTGTATGGACAGAGCTCGTAGCCGATTTTTGTGCAGAAGTTGTTGCCGATTTTTGGGCAGAAATTGCTGTTTTAATGGTTTGAGCTTTAAGAGCTTCAGCATCCATAATTCTTTGACATGAATGGTCAACAGCAACTACCGTGCAACAGCAAATAGCTGGCGAAGACATTGGAAGTGCTTTCTTTGACAGAAACATCGAAACGCTTGAACAGCTAAGTCTTTTTCATGAAAGTGCTTTGAGCACATACTCGCCGTTTTTGGCAATGGCTTGATGGTTGAAACATTTCCATGTTTCAACCATATTGGCCTTCTACAGTCCTTTGGTATAAGGAAGAAAGATATACGGCTCGGATAGGTCTTAAACTGACCACAGCCTTTGAAAACGCACTTCGACATATCTGTTTAGAAGTGAAAGGTATATTTCGAAGTATTTAATTAATAACAAATTACACAGAGTATTACAAATATAGTGAATATACATACACACTTAACTTCACCAAAATATCACCAGCTTATGATTCACTTATTACTTTTCACTATCACTTCACTCAAGTCGCGATAAGACACCTAACAAAATCGACTATTATTTCACGAAAATCTTGCTCTAACAATATCGAATTCGAATTCGTAACGCGAAATATAGATTTTAAATAAATTATTGAAATTGAAATTGAAATGCTGAAAAGAAAAAGAAATATTATGGATTAAATACTCTTACTCTCCAGTTTTTATCGTCTGCAAATTTTTGTCTCGTTGAAACTTATGAATTGTTTCAACAGTAAAACAACAAAACACAAAAACAGATCACTATTTTAATATTTTTTTTTTCAATATGTTTTTACTTGAATAAACTTCTTTTATTCTGCAAAGTTGATTTTATTATTGTTCAAGGTATGGCTGATGCAGATGAAAGTTATTGTTTTTGACGCACTATCACTACACAACACTGTTTTTTTCGAACGTTTGTTGGTTTTTTTTTTATTAAACAATTTTTAATTGCTTTGGCAAAATTTGTTATGATTTTATCAGCTTAGAACTTATCCAATTGAAATCACAACGAATAATGTTCTTAACCCTCATTTACGAACAGCCAAAAGTCGTGTCCACCCGAACTGGGGTCCAAATGGACGATTTTTTCTTCGAAATTTTTTTGATTTCTGACTTATATTGTTCAGTTATAGTTCTTCTGGCTATTGTATGAATTGTTTCTAAGTATTTCAAATAGCAGTGATAAAGAAATTTAAGCAGAGATGTCATTATGCATGTATGTAGGAGGTCATCAATAAAATTTTTCAATTTCAAAAACGATGGAAATTGCCTAACTTCGCAAATCTGGGATTAACGCTTATCCCTTTCGATATGTCTGTTTTACGTAATTACTGATTGTAAAATTCATCCACATCAATTGTTCCTGGCAGGTATGCCTATCTCAAAAAAAATAGTCATTAGTTCAGTTTGGTCTGGTCATCAAATAATTTTATGACCTCAAAAAGGACTGAATTCGCCATAATTCTCTGTAAGCCTTCACCAAATTCAGTTGTAACTGCCAAAAATAATATACCTACATTCAATGATACATTGCAAACTCATTTATTCAACCGCACACAAAAAGCACACAAAAAAAGCCTGCAAACGAATTTCTTCTACTCCTTCACTACCTCATTGCAACCATACAGGTAATCCACACAAGTCATGTCATATGATCATATCAGCTCATGACCTATATCAATAGCACACACACATCTTAACATGCTCTGTTGTCTTACCCCATGTCCGATGTCCCATACGATAGCCAAAATAAATGCTTACATATGCTATGGAGAATGAAGGAATGAAAACCCATAAGACAACAATAAGTTGTCTTCTTTTGCTTCGCTATCTGCCATACTCCATTGAATACACATTTCGCATTTCGGCATTATACACAAGAAGAAGAAGAAGAATTGTATTCTTAAGCATTTTAACCTACTACTCCTCCGAATTTATAATAGCAAGAGAAATGGCAAGGGAAATCATTTCTCTTGTGATTTCCTGCTCTTAAGCCATTTTAGTAGCGTGATTCACCGTCTTTAAATGGCGCTAGTAAGGCCGAAGTGATAGTACTATAGATTCTATATACAATGACAACACCCAGTTATGTGGCGTTTACAGACTCAGAGCGACTGATTGGTGATGCCGCCAAGAACCAAGTTGCCATGAATCCCAAGAACACAGTATTCGATGCCAAGAGGTTGATCGGGCGCAAGTATGACGACGCTAAAATTCGAGATGATATGAAGCACTGGCCGTTTAAAGTGGTGAGTGACAATGGCAAACCGAAAATTGGAGTAGAGTTCAAAGGAGAGCAGAAAAGGTTTGCCCCCGAGGAGATAAGCTCGATGGTGCTGACCAAGATGAAAGAGACAGCTGAAGCCTACCTGGGCGAGACGGTGAGAGATGCAGTTATCACAGTGCCAGCGTATTTCAATGACTCACAGCGGCAAGCTACAAAAGACGCTGGGGCCATAGCTGGACTCAATGTTCTCAGAATCATAAACGAGCCGACCGCAGCAGCCTTGGCCTACGGACTCGACAAGAATCTCTCCGGTGAAAGAAACGTCCTTATTTTCGACTTAGGAGGTGGAACCTTTGACGTATCTATTTTAACAATAGACGAAGGTTCACTGTTTGAAGTAAGAGCAACCGCTGGAGACACACATTTGGGAGGTGAGGACTTTGACAACCGTTTGGTGACTCACCTTGCAGAAGAATTCAAACGCAAGTACAAGAAGGACCTACGTTCGAATCCAAGAGCTCTGCGACGATTGAGAACTGCAGCAGAAAGAGCAAAGCGAACACTCTCATCAAGCACTGAAGCGACCATTGAAATTGATGCTTTGTTTGAGGGAATTGACTTCTACACTAAAGTATCACGAGCTCGCTTCGAAGAACTTTGTGCAGATCTTTTCCGGGCAACTCTAGAACCAGTCGAGAAGGCATTGAACGACGCTAAAATGGACAAAAAGCAAATTCATGACATCGTACTCGTAGGAGGCTCAACTAGAATTCCCAAAGTTCAAAACCTTCTGCAATCGTTCTTCTGCGGTAAATCACTCAACCTATCCATCAATCCAGATGAAGCAGTAGCATATGGAGCTGCCGTCCAAGCAGCGATCTTGAGTGGCGACAAGAGCAGCCAGATTCAGGATGTACTTCTTGTTGATGTTGCACCATTGTCATTGGGAATCGAAACAGCTGGAGGAGTGATGGCGAAGATTATCGAACGTAATTGTAGAATACCATGCAAGCAGACACAGACTTTCTCCACGTATGCAGACAATCAACCAGGAGTGACCATCAAAGTGTTTGAGGGTGAACGTGTCATGACAAAGGATAATAATCTTCTTGGTACGTTTGATCTGTCTGGCATTCCACCAGCTCCTAGAGGAACCCCTCAGATTGAAGTTACCTTCGACATGGACGCTAATGGAATCTTGAATGTATCAGCCAAGGAAACTGGCACTGGCAACACGAAGAACATCACAATCAAGAACGACAAGGGAAGGCTGTCCCAAGCTGAAATCGATAGAATGGTCAACGAGGCCGAGAGATTCCAAGAAGAGGATGAAAAACAAAGACAAAAAATAGCCTCTCGAAACACCCTAGAAAGTTATGTGTTCGGAGTTAAGCAAGCCCTTGACCAGGCTGGAGACAAAATCAGCTCTCAAGATAAAGAAACAGCGAGAAATGCATGTGAGGAGACCATAAAATGGTTGGATGCCAACACAATGGCCGACAAAGAAGAGTACGACGATAGAATGAAGAATTTATCGAGCGTCTGCAGCCCAATAATGTCAAAGATACACAGTGGAGGAGCAAGTGGACCTCAGGGCTGTGGCCAACAGGCCGGAGGATTTAGTAACGGACACCACACTGGACCAACTGTGGAAGAAGTTGACTAAAATTTGTTCTAAGTCAGAATTAGAAGTGATATTATACTCGTACAAAGACTGGCTTTTATTTTCAAAAGCAAAAATCATCACTTCATTCCTAATTGTTAAAACTGTAAATTGTAGATTAAGGAACAGGAAGTTGTTTAAGAATAAAATCATTTTAAGTTATGTTAAAAAGAAATTTTTGTGTTTTGTTTTAACGGTCAACATTGGTTTTGAATTCTTGGGAAGTAGCTTCAATATTTTCTTTTGGTACACACAGAGATGTGTTAATGTGTTGTTCTGTGAGGAAATTCCAATTCTATACAATCAGACCTATCACAAGCCCCGTTGAAACAATTGCGGACTACGAATTTCAAAAAGAGGGGACTTAAACATAATAGCAATTAATTGCAACAAACACAGCTTGCAAATAGTCTTATCAAAAGTAACGAATTTCGTGGCAAAACACTCAATGCGATGGTGTCTATGATTCTTCCTTTTTGGCATTCGTAGTCCGAAATTGTTACGACACTTCTTGTGATAGGGGCCATTACCAAAACTTGAATTGCATTATACAGTAGGGCTATTCCAGAAAGCGCGGCGGATCGTATTTAAAGTGATAACTCAATTGCGAAGCGCTTCGCTTTAGGTTATTCTGAAAAGCGAAATTAAACTTCCAATATTTCCATTTGGAAGTCTTATCCATCCACTCAAATGTCATATATTTCCAAGTTTTTCCAATGAAATTTCCAAATTTTCCCTAGGTATCAGTTGGAAAATATTTTCAAGAACGGAGATAAAAGCAACATTCTTGCTAATACAAATAAATTTTTAAATGCTGTTAAATTTTCTTTACTTTTGTTTTATTCATTTGAAGGTGATGCTGGTTATACTCTTGAGCCGTGGTTTATGACACCATATAAACAGAGTTGGATTTTGTTTGTAGAGCATGAGAATAAGATCTCTTCACTTTTGGCAATCAATGCGGTGGTTTCTCTAGAAAAACTTTGATTTTCATTGATATTGTTCAAAGAATTTGGTGCAATATTATTCCCTGCTCCAATTTTTCGAACTCTCTTGAGTTCGGAGGTCTAGCAACCGTAATACGTCTTCTTCTTCTGTGGAGAATTTGGTTCTACATTCTGGAGCATTTAACAATCCTTTAGCTATCATTTCGTGTTGTTGCATAAACTCAACAAGTATCAAAAATTGTTGTGTCGTGGTGTGTTTTTGACTCCTTTAATAAAAAAAAAGAAAATTACTCTCAATTCAATTGACGATAATTAAATTTTTCATTATAATTGCATTTTTCTATCAATCCGCTTGCAATTCGACACTACAACACCTATCGCTTTTGAAAACGAAATGAATTATGTCAAAAAGGTATAGTTTCTACCAAAAAAATAATGACGTTTGAAAAGGGCTTTCGCTTTCCATTAAAAAATAAATAAAAGCGATTCGCTTTTGAGAATACGAAAATTCATTTCCGCCACCAAAAGCGATCAGCAGCGCTTTCTGGAATAGCCCTCCAGAGTCGCAATCAAATAACTGGCCAGTTAAAGCGATCAGGAAAAACTTTTAAATGGAATAATAACAAATTTTTGTTAGAATTGAATAACGATCGATAGTAAATAACCCAGTTAATCTTTTCTGCGAACAAAATTTTTATTTGAACAAATAGTTTCTGTTAAAATTGTATTTTTATACTTTCCTGGTGAAATTGAATCAGGAAAATGGAAAAATACAATTTGAACAGAAAATAATTGTTCTATAATTAATAGGTTTTCTGGGGACTAAAAATTCTTTGAGTGATTTGCCATCGATTGGTATAACATTTGTTATTCAACTCTAACGAAAACATAGTTATTACTAAATTTGAAAATTTTTCCTGATTCGTTTTCCTTTTCACTATAACTGGGCCCTAATTAATTGTCATAGGCGATGTTCATACCAGTCGATTTGTTGAAGCAACAAATCAACCAAAATGTTCACATTGTTCAACGAATCGACCGCAACTCCGTCTTGTTTCATTTCTTTCTTGTCAACTACCGCCAATAATGGTACACTTGGAATATGAACCTATTTTGACAGTTATTTTCCGGAGATAAAATATAAATTTTTAACTATATTCACATTTTCCTTTCGACTCAAAAGCCTGGACTCAAGGTAAACTTATTTGTTGGTGATTTGTGAAACTCCTTCGAAGACTAATATTTGTGTTCTTTCAGAAACATATGCTGGTACATACAGGGGAGAAGCCATTCAAATGTGAAATTTGTGATAAGGAGTTCCGATATTCGAGTAACCATATAAATCACAAAAAGCAAGGTAATGGATATTTTTCAATATCTCTCCTCAAACTAAATGTTTTTTTTTAAGGATTGTGATAAAAAGTTCTCTAGCGGAGAGCAACTCAAGCGACATCACTTTAACCACCAGTGAGAAAAACCTTTCTCATGGGAAACTTTGCAAAACAACATTTAATCGTCACGATCGATAGTAAATAACCCAGTAAATCTTTTCTGCGAACAAAATTTTTATTTGAACAAATAGTTTCTGTTAAAATTGTATTTTTATACTTTCCTGGTGAAATTGAATCAGGAAAATGGAAAAATAAAACTTGAACAGAAAATAACTGTTCTATAATACTGTAATGAACACCCAACATTTATACCAATTTCCTAATCGAAAACGTTTAACCGAAAACACAACTGGCAACACTATAATGGAATGGTATAAAATGACAGGCATTGTTTGTAAGCCAGTGTGTGTGAGTGTAGAGATGCTTGACAGCAAATGTGGAAACCATGGAGAAGAAACTGGAACGCTCTAGATAATTATTGTTCTATATAAATAGGCCGCTGACGCAACGAGCAGTCAGTTTTTGATTATAGAGTGATAAAGTTAAGAGTGAAATGTTGTTAACCAGTGATAGTCCAATAGTCGAGTTGAGTTCGAATAAAGTATAGATACTGAATAAAAGTGATAGAAATAATTTGAAAGGTGAAGTTTTATTTTGCGAACTAAGCGCACGAGACATTGGTGTCAGAAGTGTAAATAAAACTTATTTGACTAATGAAGTGTAAAAAAAAAAAAAAAAAAAAGTAAAAGTAAAAAGAAAAATAATAATTATATACAGTGAAAATTGGTAAGTTGTTAGAAGAGCTCAACTGCATTGAGCTTAAAAGTGAGTTAGGTAAGCGAAATCTTTCTAGAGCGGGATCGAAAAATGAGCTCGTCCTGCGTTTGCGTAACTATTTGGAACAGCAAGGGGAAGACGTAAACACTTTTGTTTTTGAAATAGAAGTCGAAGAAGAGGAAGTAAGTGGAAGAGTAAATTTTTCTAGTATGATGAAACTTTTGTTAGAACAGCGAAACGAGCAAAAGAAGGAACAGCAGAATGTTCTCGAACAACTGGAAGCACAACGAAACGAGCAAAAGAAGGAACAGCAGAATGTTCTCGAACAACTGGAAGCACAACGAAACGAGCAAAAGAAGGAACAGCAGAATGTTCTCGAACAACTTGAAACACAAAGAAACGAACAAAAGAAGCTGATTGAAGAACAACGAAACGAGCAAAAGGTGGAACAACAGAATATTCTCGAAAGACTTGAGGCGCAACAGAATGTTTTGGAAGGTCAGAAAAACATTCTAGAAAGCAAATTGGGTAACATTGAGAAAAATGTTTGTGGCCTAGAAAAACGCATTGAATGTGTTGAGAAACGATTTTCCAAGCTTGAGAGTCAATGCGAAAGTCAGCTTGCCACTTTGGAGAAACGAATCGAAAACATGGCTAAGGAAATAGACCAGATGCGGAAAATGGAGCTACGGAAAACTTGTGGAGATTGTCTAAAGCAAAGAGAAGTACAACCACCAACATTCGATGGACAGTCGTCTTGGTCAGTTTACAGGAGACAATTCGAGGCAGCTGCGACAGCAAATGGCTGGGTTGACGAAGACAAATACACAGCACTGACTCTTGCTCTTAGAGGACCAGCAGCTGAATTACTTCAAACTGTTCCATCTGGTAAGAGCAACGATTTCAGTTCTCTCGTGGCAGCTATAGATAAACGCTTTGGTGATAGCCACTTGAAAGAAGTCTTCCGAGTCCAACTCAATAACAGAGTCCAGAAAAGGGGTGAAAGTCTACAGCAGCTCCAAGCAGACGTCGAAAGACTGGTTCACCTGGCATACCCGGATGCTGGAGAAGAAATCATCAACCATCTGGCTGTTGAGTCCTTCGTTCGTGCCATTTCTGACAAACATCTTCAGAGATCTGTGCGAACTGCTAGAACACGAACTCTTTCTGAAACTCTAGAGTTTGCATTAATGATGGAAGCATCTGAGCAAGCTTCTCAAATGGTACATTGTCAAAGAGAAGCCATATTCGAGGCTGGATCATGCCCAGGAGTTAAACTACAAAGGAACCAGCGGAACGGACTTGCCAGATGTTGGAATTGTAATAAGACGGGGCACTTACAGCGACAATGCCGGTTTCCACCAATTAAAACTGAAACTTCTTGTCGACGTTGTGAAGTCCAAGAAAATCAATCCGTGAGCTGTAGAGTAAGACCGCAGACTTATCAATACCGAATTGGACATCAGGTAGAAAACCCCCAATGGAATTGCTGGGGGAAAGTAGAGACCGAGACTCAGCGAATGAGAATGGAACCCATATTCGGATGGAACAAGGAAGAATTGAGGTCTGCTCAAACGAAGGATCCAGACATCGGACCGATTCTCAAATGGAAAGAGAACAACACGAAACCTGACTGGGATGACATTTCTGACCAAAGCCCTGTTGTCAAAGCCTATTGGGCACAGTGGGATTCGCTTCGCGTGCAAGAAGGAGTACTCCAGCGCAAATGGGAATCTCCTGACGGTAAATCTTTTGTAATGCAGCTTATTGTTCCTCAATCGAAAATCAAGGAGGTTTTACAAAAGATGCATAGAAGCCCTACAGGAAGCCACCTGGGAGTCAACAAGACGCTGGAGAACGTGCGAAAACGCTTTTACTGGCTGCATGTTAGAGGTGACGTGGAGAAGTGGTTCCGAAATTGTTATGTCTGTGATTCAAACATAGAGGTGGGTAGGCTTACAGATAGACCTAATAGAACAGGGACATGGGTCACAGTGTATGGCGACCGGATGAAGACCCGGTATGACACAAAAGCGACAAAGGCAGGATTCCAAGCAGGAGATCGTGTGTGGCTTTATAATCCTCATCGTCAAAAGGGATTGTCACCGAAACTTCAGCGAAACTGGGAAGGTCCTTATACTGTTGTCACGAGGATTAACGACGTGGTTTACCGCATCCAAAGAGGATTAAGAGGCAAGTTAAAAGTAGTTCATTGTGACCGGCTGCATCGATATAGTGGCGAGGCTGCAGATGGAATTATTCGGGACGAACAATCTTAAGGAGGGGGCAGTGTAATGAACACCCAACATTTATACCAATTTCCTAATCGAAAACGTTTAACCGAAAACACAACTGGCAACACTATAATGGAATGGTATAAAATGACAGGCATTGTTTGTAAGCCAGTGTGTGTGAGTGTAGAGATGCTTGACAGCAAATGTGGAAACCATGGAGAAGAAACTGGAACGCTCTAGATAATTATTGTTCTATATAAATAGGCCGCTGACGCAACGAGCAGTCAGTTTTTGATTATAGAGTGATAAAGTTAAGAGTGAAATGTTGTTAACCAGTGATAGTCCAATAGTCGAGTTGAGTTCGAATAAAGTATAGATACTGAATAAAAGTGATAGAAATAATTTGAAAGGTGAAGTTTTATTTTGCGAACTAAGCGCACGTTACAATACGTTCCTAGGCACTAAAAATTCTTTGAGTGATTTGCCATGGATCGCTATAACATTTGTTATTCAATTCTAACGAAAACATAGTTAGGTATTACTAAATTTGAAAATTTTTCCTGATTCGTTTTCCTTTTCACTATAACTGGGCCCTAATTAATTGTCATATACTACTTGTAGTCCAGTCATTTAAGGTTCTATCTGCGGAAAAATTCCTAGAGAGCTGAATTTTTGTATACACTTTTATTACGGCATTGTAATGAAGATGTGAAAAATCGACATTGATATCGTGCCGGCTAAAAAAGTTATAAAGGTCAAAAGGTCACGAAAACAGTTTTTCGCAAATATCTCGCGATCTATTGCTCAGAGGTCAATAAAGGTCTTTATAAAAATTGTTTGCATTTTTCTGTAGAACTTACCGTTTTCGGAGTAGAGCGCCGAGAAAGCGTAAGAGTATGACTTAGTATCTGTCGAAGCTAAGTATCATCATAAATGTTTCTCAAATTTTTTATTAGTCAGTGGAAAGGGTGACGCAGGCCGTACATTGGATGAAAATATTAGAACTGCCATGGAAAATGTTATTCATTACATAGAAAATAACGACGATTGTCAATTCACATTGGCTGAGTTAAAAGATATACTGAAAGATTACGTTCCAGATGATAAAACAATAATAAAAAAAATGATTGCTCGATATGGGAATAATATTGTAATTACCATGAAAAGTAAATCATTAACAATTATTTGCTTTCGAGATACTGCAAGTAATATTTTAACAAATTCGTGGTACGAAGAAAAAAAACTAAATCATTGTGATGAACGTCTTCGAATTGTAGAAGCTGCTGCATCAATAATTAAAGAAGATATTCGTTCTGTTACAATTATTCATGACTCATATCCACCACCAAGTCGAATGTTAGATAATATTAATGACGAAATTCCTAACACTCTAACACATTTCTTGCATCAATTAATTCTGAAGAATAAAAAAGGCCAAACAAAAAAAAATTAAGCAAAATGTACAGCCATAGCCCATTCTATAATGAGTGTAATGCGTCCACGATCGTTTTCGTCACAGCTGCTACTTAGCCTTTCTAGTCCAGTCATTTAAGTCAAATTAAAGCAAGAATCTCGGAATTTGAGATACCCAGCTGTAAATTTGTATGAACTTCTATTTTGACTCCCTTAAAGTTGTCTCAAAACCTACATACTGTAGGGTGTCAGCGTCCATTAAAAACCAAAGGTCAAAGGTCACCAAAACCCTTTATTCGCATATATCTCGTTTACTATGGGTTTTTTGCTATTTGTGTCTATTACAATATTGTAGAAGATTAAATTCTCTACAACTTTTGCCTCAACAGTTTTTTCATACGTTGAACCGTTTTTGAGATAGAGACCAGAATGTGCAAGGTTATAGCATAATTCTACGAAAAACGAAAATGAATTTTTTTTTTCAGCGCCTGCCACGACGCACGATAGCCAAAAACTGAACTTTCGGCTTCGGCCAAAGCTTCGGCTTATTTCGGCCGAAGCCGAAGGCTTAGCCGATTGTAGTTTTCTTAGCCGAATGTGGCCGAAGCCGAAGCCTAGGCTTCGGTCGGACACTAAAAGTCAAAACACAATCACGCGTCGCGTCGCGTCGACCTCACGTAGGCTTCACGTTGCATGAGAAATCCTCAAAGCGCCCTACTGTCATTCATTCGTCTAAGCTTGTGCGAAATTAAGAAAATATATCGATTGAAATATCGAACGACCATCGTCGTTATCAGAAACTATCGATAACAAAAATCGATTTTTTTCCTTTGTATTAAGTACATGGAAAACTAAATCGATTGCTAATTTGTTAATTACTTTTGATAAAGAGATGAATGAGGAGCTTAGTGAAATGTGTAGTGTAATCAATTGAGCTTAGTATAATGTGCGTAGTTGCATTTCCATACCGTGTTATCGCATGCAATCTAGTTTGTGATAACATTTGCTGTTTGCTGTTTGTTGTCGACAATCAACATAATCGACTTTATATTCATACAAATATCAAAAATGTTATCGCAATATACGGTATGAAATTATCGCATAAGTTATTGGTCGAGCACCTTTACAATAATTTGCTTATAAAATGATTTAAATGCTTCAATATCACCCATATTGATTGACTTTATGTTAACCCATGCGGCCATGCATCGAAAATTAATCGAAATCTACGGTATGATAAATATAACATATTATATATGTCGATTTTTAAGAATATCTTTTCAGAATTATAGTTGTTTAAGTGATTAAACATCACCTTCGTTGAACAATCTGGCAAAAGTCAAGTTTGATACAGGTTTAACAACGAGAATTGAAATATCTATTTACTAGTTACATCGATAAAGTTCTGCTAAAACACTCTAAAACTCAGCTTAAGCACACTTCATGCACAAATATGAAGTACAATTTGATTGATTTGTTGGCCAAAAAAATCTATAATCGATTTTATACTCACTCATATATCGAAAATTCATCGAAATCCACGATATGGAAAATATTACATAATGTATAAGTCGATTTTGCAATACATCATTGCAAGTTCATAGTAGTTTAAATGCTTCAACAGCACCTACGTTGAATAATCTAACAAAAGTAAAGTTTAAAACAGCTTAAACAACGAGAATTTATATATTTATCTAGTATTTACATCGATAAGTTTCAGCTGAAACACACTTCGACATCGATACCGACGTATCGATAATTTGATTCGTAAATCGATGTTTTGCTTACATAGATTTTGTTACTCTTCCCTATTGCAAAACTGAAAAGGAGTGATATGTCAGAAAGCGAGCAAAAGTTCAACATAGCTGAACTTTTTTTTGAAGGTTGGTCGCTTTGTTACGTTTGCTTACGTCTGTCAAACGACGCGTTTGAGGACAAAGCGTGATTGTGTGAGACTCTACAGATTTCGTATAGTTGAACTTTTGATTGTTCTGTCAAATGAGGTCGACGCGAGGCAAACGCGCTATTGTGTGATGGCTTTAATTGCATAGCTACTTGGTTACGACCGTGCTTTTCTTCAGGGACTACTTTCTACTAGCCCCCGTTATTCATTAGTTTTGAATCGAATCGTATCTTCGTTAGCAATAGACGTACAATTTCAAGAGCTATGGCTAATTTGTGTTTCATATGTAAAAAGCCAGAAACAGAAAGTAATTCATTAGTTGATGTAGTGCGCGGTATAAAAACTTTAAGAAGTGCAAGTATCAAACGAAACAACGGTTTCATTGAACATTTAAGATCCGTAACCTCTGCAAAAGTGCATGAAAAATGCCGAAGTGGCTACATTAGCAAAAATTGTATCCAAGCAGGAAAACGGCGACAAGAACAAGGAGAAATTGCAGCTTCTTCATCTGTACCCCATAAAAGACGAAGTGAAGCGTTTGATTTTAGGAAGCAATGTTTATTTTGTGGTGAAGTTGCTGATGAGGCCACAGAGATAAAGAAAAGTGAGAAGTATAGACGCAAAATAAAAAAAGTGAGTAACCTTGAATTCAAAGACACTATCATCATAGTAAAGCAGAAAAACGTGGTGATGATTTGGGTGAATTGGTGAAAAGTCGTATAGTTATTCCGTATGATTTGATTGCCGCTGAAGCAAAATATCATGCTGTTTGCTTTACAAACTTCTCAAATAAATCATCATCATCATCGCCGCTTCAGCAACCTCGTCGAGACAATAAAGTTACAGATTTTCAATTACATCGAAAATAATAACGACTCACAGTTTACATTAAAAGAACTTAAAGATGTCTGTCTACCAGATGATAAAACTATCATAACAAAACTGCAACAGAAGTACTTAACCGGTATTATAATTACGAAGAAAGTTGGAGCTTTTACAATTATTTTTTTCCGTGATGGACTTACCAATATTCTATCGAAAGCTTGGTACGATAATAAAAAATTAGACCCTGAAGCAGAAAGACAAAGAATTGTAGAAGCTGCAGCAGCTATCATTAGAGAAGATATCCGTTCATCAATAGTTGAAACCAAATCTTATCCACCTCCCAGTAAAATGTTGGATAATATTAATCAAGAAGTTCCTAAAACATTAATGCATTTTTTACAAAAAGTTATCGTGAAAAACAGGAAAAGAAAAATAGATAATTTAAAAGTGAAATGTACATCAATAAGCCATGCAATAATGGCGGCCATACGGAAACGAACTTTTTCATCTCCACTACTATTAAGCCTATCTGTATTTCTTCACAGAAGATATGGATCGAAAAGGCTGCTGGATATTTTATCTAGTTTGGGATTTGCAGCTTCTTATAGTAATGCTGTACAGTATGAAATTTCAGCAGTTCTTCACCCGCAGCCACATTCGGCTAAGAAAACTACAATCGGCTAAGCCTTCGGCTTCGGCCGAAATAAGCCGAAGCTTTGGCCGAAGCCGAAAGTTCAGTTTTTTGCTATCGTGCGTCGTGGCAGGCGCTGAAAAAAAAATTCATTTTCGTTTTTCGTAGAATTATGCTATAACCTTGCACATTCTGGTCTCTATCTCGAAAACGGTTCAACGTATGAAAAAACTGTTGAGGCAAAAGTTGTAGAGAATTTAATCTTCTACAATATTGTAATAGACACAAATAGCAAAAAACCCATAGTAAACGAGATATATGCGAATAAAGGGTTTTGGTGACCTTTGACCTTTGGTTTTTAATGGACGCTGACACCCTACAGTATGTAGGTTTTGAGACAACTTTTAGGGAGTCGAAATAGAATTTCATACAAATTTACAGCTGGGTATCTCAAATTCCGAGGTGAACTTACTATAATGACTGGGCTATTCTGTATTCCTTCATAGAAGATATGCTTCAAAAAGATTACTAGATGTATTGTCAAGTTTTGGATTTTGTGCTTCATATAGCGATGCTGTGAAGTATGAAGTGCCAACTGTTTATCATCCTCAACCTCGTATTTTTTCACAGCCTGATGTAATTTTACAGTATGCTGCAGATAATGCAGACATTAATGTTTCTACTATTGATGGGCATAATACTGTGCATATAATGGGTGCAATAAAAATCATTTCTCCAAGTAACGCTGTTGTGGCTGATATGCCCATTGTGAAATGTAAGAGTAAACCAAGCGCTGAGGATTTAGCTACAGTTTCACACGTACCTCTTTTAACTTACGAAAATAATGAAGTAGTTGGAATGAGTAAGATTATAGTTGAAGAAATCGATGATAATGTTATTTTAAATGAAGCAATTTGTAGTAAAGTCGACTTATTGTGGGCATACGCAAAGTGGAGAGATGTCAACGGTCTACCAGGGTGGCATGGATTTTTAGAGAAGTTAACAAAAAACAATAAAGACTTTACCACATCGACCATAATGTTCCTACCCTTCATTCATCATCCTGCAAGTAATAAAGATACAATTTACACCACATTAAATTGTGCAGTACGTAGTGCCAAATCACATGGACAAAATTGTTGCATCATTACTTTTGATCAGCCACTTTACTACAAAGTGGCTGATGTTCAATCTGATATATCCAATGTTATTGTAAGACTAGGTGGTTTTCATATGCTTATGTCGTTTCTGGGATCTATAGGATATATAATGGAAGGAAGTGGACTCAAGGAAGCTCTCAGTGTTATTTATGCTCCAAATTCAGTAGACAAAATGTTAGATGGCCATGCTTTTTCAAGAAGTGTAAGAGGAAATGGACTTGTTAGAGTTGCACTAATGAAGCTTATATATGATAAATTTGCAATTGATCAAAATCTGCAATTGATTGATCAATCAATATTACCATCACTTCTAGCAATACTAGCATTTTTTAATGTCTGAAGACCACGCCTAACTTCTACTACATCACCATCTGATAACACTTCTTTGCATATAAAACATGTATCACTCATTATGAAAACTGTTCAAGAGGAGTACTGCTAAAATAACGTCTTTAACACTCAAGAAATAGTTTTTAACTGATTAATTTCTGTAATCAAATAAAAAATTATTCACTCGAAAAAAAAAAACCTCTTATTATATATTATGAACTAGGCCTACGGGGGAAACCATTTAAAAAAAACGCGCCCTGCATTCTACCTCGAAGGTGGTGAGGAAACGAGTGCTCTCTAGGAATTTTTCCGCAGATTGGGGTTTAAAATAGCTAAATTGACTGGACTATTGATCATTTCAAGGAATGCACGGATTAAAAACTAAAACCGAAATTGGATGATTGAATCCGTGAGGTTTGAAAAAGTGAGTTCTTATTTCCGAACGGACTCACTACTGATTTTAGGTTCGTACGTTGAGCTTTACTAAGGGTTCACCCAGGTTTTCTTGACAACCCTATCAGTTGTCAAAAAACATGGGTTGTCCAGCCCTCAAAAAACGCTAAACCACAGAATCACCACCAGCACTGTTCATTATCTATACTCGCCCCAGCAAAATCTGAGGGCGGGTTGAGGGCAACAAATCACAAATCACAGATTTCATGAACTGTTTTGGTTTTCTAAATTCAATCAAACTCTTTTCGAACTAAAAAAACTAATTTTGTAATTTGGAAAAGTATAGAAAAAAGTTATTAGCATTTCAATTTTCCATTAAACGCATTACAAAATATTTTTGACTAAAATAGTACCAAAATCAAAAATTTTATTTAGTGTTTTGGTTTTCCAAATTCATTGAAGCTATTTTCAACTAGTTTTGTAATTGTAATAATAAAAGTATGGAGAAGAAGTTAATAGGGTTTTAGTTTAAGAACTCAATTTCCCATTAAATAAAAGTACAGCGGCTCACCAGTATTATGTTTTTTGCATTTTTTTAGCAAAACTATCGTTTTCCAAATTCGGAAAAGTGTTTTGCAAATTTTTCCAAATTCTTCCCGATCGACTGACACCAAAATTTCTGAACTTTATTGCTAGCGCTGCCAAGTATACGCCTAATTTTAAATGGTTAATAACTTTTTTTGAGACTTTCCCAAATTTTTCCAAATGTTTTCCAAATTATTTGCATAAAAAAAATTAAATTTCGTGTTATATCGCTGACAGTTTACGGGGGTAGTATTCACATTCATGCTTTTCCTAAATTAAACAAACATTTCAAAATTAATTTAAATCGTGCTTTTACAAACGAGTTTTAAATCATAGCTTTGAAATGATCGTGAAAAGAAAAAGTATGAATAAAAATCTTAATACAGCAATAATAATAAATTCATAACAAAAAATATCAAAAAATGTAACTCCCAGTTTGGAAAAACTACGAGAGCAATTTTTTCAATTATTCGCAAAAGCTAACTAATGTCTAGCCTTACCTTTAGCTTTTGCTTTTGCGGCCATTTTTTCGTGGTGAAAATAAAAACAACCTGACCATTTTTCAAAATAGAGCAGTTCACACTGTACAAATAGTTGGAAAGACTTTGGTCAGAAAGACCGCTTTTCCAACTTGTGTGATTTTGAACTTCGACAGACAATTCTGATGAAGTAAACTAGAAACTATTCAAATCGTGAAAAATTTCATGTAAACCATGAAAATAAAGTATTTAATAACGGAAAAGAATGAAATCAAATATAATTTAAATAAAATAAGTAGTTTTGTATGCCAGAAAAGACTTGTTGCGCATTTCGATGTAAGCTTAATCATATTTATTGTTACGATTATGTAAATTATTAGTAAAAATAGCCGCGTTTTATTAGCCGCGTTTTATTATTGATCTGATCCGGATCAGATCATGGGTTTATTAGCGTTACAACAACAAAGCGAAATCCTGCTTTTTAGTTGGATCTATTTTTGTGATCTAAAAATTAGTTCTTCTATTTCACACAAGAGGAGACTTTCCATTGAAACGTTGGTATCATTTCCAATATTTCCAATAACATCAGTATTGCCACATGAACATTTTTATCTGTGTGAAATGAAATATATTTAAAAAAGATACCAAGAAACTTCACATTTATTCATTTTTGTATAATACATGACATAATGAAAAAGTTTTACAAAACAAAACATATATTCGTGAAATTAATAAGAATTAGTGCAAAAAAATATATATTTGACAAAGTGGATGAATATCATTTTTCCCTAAAAAAAAGAACAAAAAATTAACCATTGAAAAAACAGTTCGTAGGGCAACTCTGCAACTCTTTTAAAATGTCAGTTGAGAGAGCGAGTCTCTCACAGCTTCCAACTGGAAATATGATGATCTAAAGCTGTTTTATTATCAAGATCTGATCCGGATTGGATCATTGTGATAATAAAACGCGGCTATTATCACAATGATCCAATCCGGATCAGATCTTGATAATAAAACAGCTTTAGATCATCATATTTCCAGTTGGAAGCTGTGAGAGACTCGCTCTCTCAACTGACATTTCAAAAGAGTTGCAGAGTTGCCCAACGAACTTTTTTTTCAGTGGTTAATTTTTTGTTCTTTTTTAGGGGAAAATGATATTCATCCACTTTGTCAAATATATATTTTTTGCACTAATTCTTATTAATTTCACGTATTTATGTTTTGTTTTGTAAAACTTTTTCATTATGTCATGTATTATACAAAAATGAATAAATGTGAAGTTTCTCGGTATCTATCTAAAATATATTTCATATCACACAGATAAAAATGTTCATGTGGCAGTACTGTTGTTATTGGAAATATTGGAAATGATACCAACGTTTCAATGGAAAGTCTCCTCTTGTGTGAAATAGAAGAACTAATTTTTAGATCACAAAAATAGATCCAACTAAAAAGCAGGATTTCGCTTTGTTGTTGTAACGCTAATAAACCCATGATCTGATCCGGATCATATCAATAAAAAAACGCGGCTAATATATTGAAAAGTAAAGTTGGACGACTTGTAACAAGAAACCATCCAACTAACATCAAACCAAAGAGGAGACATAAAAAAGCGTAAGCATTAAGGTTCTCCCAAACCAAAGCGTTTTTGCCGTCGCGGCAGCGGCATTTGCAGTTGCGACAACGCGCCGCCCTTAGTGCGGCGAAAAAAACGTTTGTATACCCACACCGAAGCGTTTTTTGCAGCGACAAAGCAACTCATTTTTGACATTTGTGACCTGTGTGTATTTAATTGAAGATTTTTTGTTCGGCAAGGCGCAATACTCCCTATTCATTATTAACTACGAAGAATGAAAGTAAGTATGCAGTTAACATTTTTCTTTACGTATATTAATATATTAAATCCATTTAAAGAACCATTGGTTTTAATAATCTCCTATCTTTTCTTCAAGGAAAAATAGCAGTGTACCAGAATAGAATACCTGGAGCGATCCAGCCGCGGTGAGCAAGAATGTTCCAGCTCAGCTAGAGGAGATGTCTCAGGTTATGATTTGTGCTGTGATGGACGAAAGTGGCGAACAGTTCGTTACCTAGTTTTTACCTACAGTATCCACTTTAGAGAAACGTAGCGAGGACTTTGTTATGGGATCATTTATAAAGAAGACGAAGAATACGAATATAAAATCTCAAGGGAGATCACATGGAATGTCAAGAGCAAAGCATCGAAAGGTTACGAATAAAATTACATTTTGTTATGCGCAAAGACGGTGTCTACTTCAACGAATTGGAAACACGAGTTTGTATTAGCAAACGTCATGTTAAAGATGGCCAGCAACCTAACAATACCAAATTTTTTGCAAGGTATCGTCCTTTGGATGCACAGGAACATCGTATTCAAAAGTATCACTAGAAGCAGCTTGAAGCAGCTATGGTGACGACGACGAAGAAGAAGAGGTGGAGGTTGAAGAGAACAAAACCGACGAAGCAGCCCAAGCTGAAAAAGATCGTGTTTCATCACGTTCACGTAATGGCTCCAAGTCTGTATTAAAATCGCACTCCCACTCACATTCAAAGTCAAATTCGGGATCCCGGTCGCGATCTAGGTCGAGATTTGGTTCTGGATCACGGAGACCTAGTCGATCTAAAAGTGCCTCGCCCAGCGGTTCGAGTTCCGGCAGCGGCTATGACGAAGAGCAAACGTTTCGAATATCGTAATATAACCATTTATTATATCTAATGAAACGAATGTTCAAAACAAGAAAATTTCTTTTAATTGCACAAAGCAAACTTTTATTTACGGAAACAAACTAAACCACCAAGATCATACACCACTTTGCAGTCACCTGCTCCGTACGAGTGCAGATTTACAATCCTATCACCAAACTTGTTGCAAAAAATCTATCTAAATTTCAAGAGAATGCATATGGTGGCAGTTTTCGACAAGACGGTCGACTCTTAGTTGCAGGAGACGAACAGGGATCAGTAAAACTGTTTGACACGACTAGTAAAAATGTGCTCCGGCTTTTCAAGGGTCATCGCCTACGCATAGAACATTTTTTACACCCGACTTGCTAAACATATTAGAACTTCAAGGAGGATTGGAATTACTCGTCGCCACCAGCAGTATTTCGTCGGGTGAAACAAACGATTGTGCTATGAGTTTCATGGAAACCGAGAAACATCCAGGTATGAACCAATCTGAAATGGCCAAAGAGTCCTCTATTCTTACCCCCGTATTAATAAACGCGGAATAGCTATTCTGCGTTTATTAAAACGGCGGCAAGTGCTAAACACATTTTTCATTCTCTCCTTTCTCAATTCTTTTCAATACTTCTCTTTATGGTTTATTCAAAATTTATTAAAGATTCATCTACACCAACATTAGAAACAATTGCCGCCATATTAAAAAAACGAGGAATAGCTATTCCGCGTTTATTAATACGGGGGTTACAGTTTAACATATGGATGAAAAATAAAATGATATGCTAAAAAACATTAGTTTTTGTTGATTTTTATTACAATCCATATGCTTTAGTATGCTTTTTCTGTTTTTTTTTTGCAAATGGTTGCAAATCAGTTAATCGAACCCAAGAAAAATTTAAACAAATTGTGTAAGAAGGGAAAAGATAGTAAGTAAACAAAACAATTTCTTCGAACTTCCCTTCATTCAAGATCGTCAAGTTGATGTGACCTTGAATGGGATGTTAATGTCGATATGTGGGCAAATTGCTTACTGCAGTATTTGCAAGATTTCAGGTTAACGCTGTGAACCTCTTTGTGTCTCAATAAGTGCCTTTTCGTTTAAAACGCAAAGCACAATCTGGACATGCAAATGGTCTTTCCCAAGTGTGCACACTTTTGTGGTTGTTTAATTCGCTAGTTGAGTGAAATCTCTTATCGCATTTATCACACTTGTAATTTTTTATACCCAAATGCTAGTCCATGTGGTAACGCAGAACAGTGTGGAGCTTGAACGCTTTTCCAAATTTTTCACATACGTAGGGCTTGTAACCAGTGTGTACACGATGATGAAGATTTCTTTGAGTAGCTGATGCAAATAATTTTTCACATTACTTGCATTTAAAAGGCTTTTCGCCAGTGTGATGTCTCCGAATATGTAAAATCCTTCCATCTTTGGTGGTTGTTACTTTTCCACACGTTGGACATGCCCATTTAGTTTCACTAGAGTGTCTCCATTTGTGACGAACTAGATTCTTCTCACTAGCAAACTTTTTTGCACACATCACATTTGTGTTCCACTTTTAATTCTTTGTTTTCTGCTTCATCACATATCTCGTCCTTTTCAGTATGTTGAATTGCTGAGGAGGTGCTAATAATTGAAGTAGAAGCCGAATGTGAATCCAACGATTTTTCTAACAAAACTTCGGTGTGAGTTGCATACTCTTTTTCAACAAAACTGCCACCATCAAAAGATTCTTCAAGTTTTATTTCTTCTGCTTTATATTCAAACAAAGCTTTTTTGTCCTCCTCAATTAGTTCCTAAAAAAAAAAAAATAATAAGAGTATGTTACAAGTGAATGAATCAAAGCCGTCCCTACCGACTCTTTATCTTTGCAACCTTCTTCTCCTACATTCGATATACATACAAGTCTCTTGCTTGCACTATTTTGAAAAACATCTTGAAATTGATGGCCAATGCCAATATGTTCAATAAATATATCAAAGAACTCAAAATCATGATCACACGCTGTATACACACAAAAAGACATCGACATTCTAATTCCAATTCCAGCTTTTAAGCGTCCTTGGAATTCACATACAGCTCCAGGGATTTCATCACTCTCTGTGCGATGCAAGAACTAAAACAATGGACAGATGAACACACTAACACGTTGGATCTAAAGCGATCTACATCGATGGCTCTTCCATTTGTTATTTGGGGATTGAACTAATCTTTAGCACGATTTTTGCAAAAAAAAAAAAGGTAATTAAAAATGGTTTATATGTAGTCCCACAACAAATTCCAAAACGAATTTGACAAATGAGAAATGACAATTGACAAAAGGGATTGGCAGCGGCGAAAACGCTGCACGTATGAGATTGTCGCTGCTCTTCGCCGCGTTGGTGTGGGTACTCTCATATGCCGCTGTATAAACTAATTTTGACAACTGCAAATGCCGCTGCCGCAACTGCAAAAACGCTTTGGTTTGGGAGAACCTTTACTTACACAACTGAATCCAGACCTATTTTTCAAGCACCTTTTAATTTTTGGATTTCAGATCATCAATCTTATATCCGAATATAAAGTGGTATGTTTAATTTTACTAATACTAATTTGTATTCTGCTGGATATGTGTATCACATATAAATCTGGTGTTACAAAAGCAACAATAAGCAAATGGAAGTTGTGTGGCAAGAGAAGTAAGCGGTTTCCCTTTTGTTCTATACCACTCTATGCATCAAACCAAGTCGGTCCAACTTGTTGAACAGTGTGAACTGTGCTAATAAAAAATATTTAAACGCCAAATGAAAATAAACTCACCTCACACATACTTTCATAGATTTTTTACGCCATTTTGTTTCATCTCGCACGTATTCACTATTCACCGACAGAGGATTTGATTACAAAAACAACAAATGTAAACAAAATGCGGCAAGAGAGGTAAATGTTTATGTTTAACATCTAAATCTAATTAGTTTCTTTTCTCCTCTGTTTTGAACGTGTGTGGAACTGTGGATGTGGAGATATTTTTTGATAGTCTATCTCTACTTTTAATAACACCTCACGACCTCAGCAAACATTTCAATCGAGTGTAGTTTGGTGCAGTTTTCGAATACTAATTCGTTGTTCAAATTAAATAAAACAAAATTTAAAAGATGGAATGCAGTTGCAATTGGGAATCAAGTGTATTAGCACTCAATGATGTTGTCGTAAAATTAAGTGAAATGGTGACAATGAATCATAGAGAAGTTGCAAAAACTAAAACTGATCTAAGGAAGCTAGAGGAAAAGTATAAGGAAGGAAAAGAAGATTCTCAGAATTTTCGATTGAGTGTAGCAACTGTAAAAGATTTACAAAAGCTTAAACCTTATTTGAGGTCTCTGGAAGAAAGTTATGACAAAAGAGAGGAAGAGATTCAAAGTATTAAAGTTGATGTAAGTAAACTACTGGAAATATTAAACGAATGGGATCAAGGCTTTGAGAATTTACGGATGACTGCAGTGCCTTTTAGTGAACTTCAAAACGAGCTAAAGAAACTGGAGGAAAAATGTGATGACAAGCAGGGAACTACAAAGTCTTTTCGAAAACAGATGAGAAATATTGAAGTACATCTGAGGAAATTAGATGAAAATTGTGAAAACAGGAACAAGAATTTTGATTCTTTCGAAGCTGATTTAACAGCCCAACAAAGAGAATCTAATGAAAGACCTAAAGATTCTCAGTTTATTCAAACGAGTGTAGCGATCTCGAAAGAGCGAAAAAATACCGGAGCAGATCTACCGAAGAAACTAGAGGAAAAATGTGACGAAAGACAAGAAGATTCTCAGACTCAGAATATTCCTACAGCTCAAGTCAACTCAATTGAAGAAATGGTTACCGAAATGTCTGCAACAATCCAAACTACAGTGAAAGATGCCAATGAAAAATCGAAATCCTTTGGGGACCAAATATACATACCGTCGAACTTTGGCCATGAAGAAACTACATTGATACGTTCAATATTACAAATATACCCGGAAGATTTCTTTATTTTTCATCCATTTTGCTTAGACTTCAAGGTTATGAAAACGCCCGAGGACATCTTAACCGCCAACAGTTGGTTACTTCATGTTTTCCCCCATAAGAGATTTGATTCTTTTAAAAAATATTTAGAAGCATTGTTGTCATATTATGATTGCGTAATGGACTATTATCAAAAATACAAGTATGATATCTATTACAGAACCGTGTTGACAAAAAATATCAAATAAAAAATATATATTTTATAAATTGACAATGTGATGTTTTATTTCGACAAATTGATTTATAGACGTAACTATATTCTATTCTGGCTAAAATTAACTTAATCTGTCATGGAACGGAGCTTGATCATAACTGCAACGACTTGAAAATTACTACCAAAGTCTTCAAAATGTCAAAGTTTGTCGGACCTAACAACAAAGAGAAAACTGTAATTATTATTTGAATAGATCCGGTCTAACTACAATCCAGACAGGTATTATTCGTTAGTAGAGCTAGTCTCTGAATTTCTAAAATTAACTGTTCTTCTAGCTGTCTTGCTTTACAACCAAATCAATAAGTAATGATTTGTTTTTTTAAGGTTTGAGTGTGGCGTAGACCACGGGTGGTGGTGGATCGCTATTGTGAAGCAGATAGGTTAGATTAGGTTAAGCCTCTTTAGGCTGTTAGCTCGGCTAACACACTTGGGGTCATTGGGCCCATTGTGGTACCACGGTGAATCTAATGAATTCCCATCCTAAAGGAACCATTTCGAGCTTACAATAAAGCGGGAGAAATGCAGGGCGTCGATCTGAGTAAGGTCACTAGGGCCATCAAAGAAATACGAATTTAGGTGTGGTGTATCCTACGTGTGTGAGCTAAAGCGGGACATGAACAGAGAAGGTGGGGAATAGTTTCCTCCTCCTCCTCCTCATCCATACAGCTTCTGCAAAAATCGTTTAAGGCTACTCCCAGCCTTGCGGCGTGTTTTCCAATAAATAAGTGTTTTGTGATGACACCTTGTGTCGCACTAATGTGTAAAGCCATTCGACCGCTTAAGATCTAGCTTGGGCCAGATTTGTTTTCTGGTAGGTATGCGTCCTGCTTGAGCAGAGTTTGTATGTAGCAATTGGTATCCAGATAATCTCCGTTTTCGATGAGAAGCGCAGAAATGTTCCGTTTCTGTCGAGTTCATCTGCTTTGCAGTTTACTGCAATATCTCTATGCCTCGGCAACCAGCACAGGTGAATGTTAAATTGCTCTGACATATCCCTGAGAGATGATCGGCAGTTGAGGGATAGAATAGAGTTGAAGGAATTTGATGGACGCCTGACTTAAACTTTCCCCAGGGTTGACCCAGGTTTTCTTGATAACCCTATGAGTTGTCAAAAAAACCTAGGTTTTGCAGTCCTCAAAAAACGCTAAACTACAAATCATCACACATCTCTGTCATTAAAAAAAATACATGTCATTTGACAGCCCTCAACTCGCCACAGCAAAAAACTAGGGCGAGTTGAGGGAAAACCTAGGTCAACCCTAGGGCTAAGAAAACACTCTATTTGACATTCAGGGTGACTTTAGGTTTCTCAAAAAACGCTTTGTGGCGACCCCAGGGCGACCCTAGGGCTTCAACGAACAAACCTAATAAATAACCTCCTTTCAACCTCGTATCAATATGCTTAAGATAACCACACAAACTGACCATTAACACAAGGCGATAAGAGGCGAATGTTCACGATCAGCAACGAACGAAGATGTTTTTCACACTTTACTATACACATCCGATCCTTTCATTTCAAGTCTAGGAAAAGCCAGGACAAAAAAGTGAAAGAGTTGTTAGATGAAGCTAAATTTCTTTTAGAAACGGAGGGTTAGATATAAGTGCTTCCTGAACCTTCTAAAAGCTTTACGATTAAAAAAATTGCAAATCTATGCTAGTGGAAAAATATGTTGCAACAGGGAGTTTCTTAGAAAATAGAGTATGTGTTTACCTAAATATCTTTATAATGTTCAGTAACAGCCTTCTGTGATACTAAATACTTGGCCCACTAGTTTTTCGCCGCAAAATAGTTGGCCTAGGCCGTTTTATGTCTCTCTCACTCTTGAGATGTGCCGTTAATTGATGAATTGTTCTATTGCACAGCAAGCACTGATTAAAATTTCAGTTAAAATTCATAATGGCGCGTGGTAAGTGCTTATCGGAAGACATGCGCAACAGTATAATAAAACATTACCAAAAAAATGTTTCGGCATATGATATTGGGAAAATGATGGAAATATCGCGGTCTTCAGTTAGAAACATAATAAATTTATTCAAAAAGAACGGAAATGTGAACCAACTGAAGAAAACGGGAAGACCAACAATTGCTAACGGTCGAGACAGAAGAACTTTACGAAAAATCCTCAAGAAAGATCGTCGTGCTACTACGGCCAATATCACATTGGAATGGAAAACGCCATAAAAAAAAAGTTTCCAGAGACACCTGCATTCGGGAAATGAGAAAAATGGGATACAAATTCTACAAGGTAATCTTTCCATATTTGGTTAATTGATTTAATGGTCTACACTAGAAATAAATTTTTCGGTCAAATGTGTCACTCAGGCAAAAGAAAAACCGCTTTTAACTCCTTTGCAAAAAAAGAAGCGCTTAAAGTGGGTTCGGGATCATCAAAACTGGACGTTATGACAATGGAGGAATGTGATATGGAGCGATGAGTCCCGATTCGAGCTTTGTGTTGGAGACTCTCGGGCAAGGGTATTAAGAACACCAGCCAGTGCTGCCACTGAGAAATTTAAAAAATCATAGTTTAAAAACATGATTTGGGATAAAAAAACATGACGGACCAATTTCGTAATGAAAAATAAAAGAAAGAATTCAAATAGAGTATCTGGAAACCATACCATGAGTAAAACAAATGTATATAATAGATTAACAGTTTGTTCAGATTATTAATTAAAACCTAATAGCAAAAAAGTATCGAAACTTAAAACAAAAACAAACAGTTTTGATAAATGAAAAGATTAGTAAAATTTTTAACAGTTGAAACACTTTTTATATTTCTCAGATGAACATTTCGGAAGCAATGCTTCCATCGTCAGTGAGATTTATAAACTAAAATAAATTATTTGTCAAAAAATTAATAAAAAAAAAACAAAAATGTTTCCAAACAAAATTACAATTGAGTTGAATTGAATCTATTAAAAAATTTTTTTTTAAATTGATTCTTTGATCGGTCCATCATCACTATTCATTAGATTATTTTTGTCTTTAAATATGTAAAATGATTCAAAAGCATCTAATTCATAATTGCTATTTACAATTCTTAATAATTTTAAATTTTGCAAACTAAAACTATGACTATTTTCTAGCATATGTTCTGCAACACTTGACTTTTCTTTTTCATTATATTTAAGATTGCAAAATTTTTTTAAATTTTTTTAGAATATGTCATCCTGTCTGTCCTATATATTCTTGTGTACAATCATTACATCCGATAGAATAATTTTTGAAGTTGTTCAATTTTATCTTTAGATCCTCCAATCAGATTTTTTATTTTTATTTCGCTGCACTGATTGATTAAAGGATATTAAGATAAAATTGAACATCTTCAAAAATCAGGAATTTATTCTGTCAGATGTAATGATTGTACAAAGAATAAAATATAATGAAAAGAACATATGCTAGAAAATAGTCATAGTTTTAGTTTGCAAAATTTAAAATTATTAAGAAATGTAAATAGCAATTATGAATTAGATGCTTTTGAATAATTTTATGTATCGAAAAACAAAAATAATCTAATGAATAGTGATGAATGATGATGAACGGATTAAAGGTTCAACTTAAAAAAATTTTTTTAATAGATTCAACTGAACTCAATTGTAATTTTGTTTAGAAACATTTTTGATTTTTTTTATTAATTTTTTTGACAACTAATTTATTTTAATTTATAAATCTCACTGACAATGGAAGCACTGCTTCCGAAATGTGCTTCTGAGGAAATATAAAAAGTTTAGGTTTTAACTGTCAAAAATCTTACTAGTCTTTTTATTTATTAGATAAAAAAACACGTCGATTATCTCAACTAAAAGAACTCATTATACAGTTTTGTACTTATTCATGTGTTTTTTATCCATTGTCTAGAGAACAAAAACTGAAATTGGCCAAAAGCGATTTTAATAAAATAAATACATGATTTTTCTTAAGCCGAAATATATGTTTCAATTCTCTGCAATTGGCAATTGCTGAAGCTGAACTCAATTTTCAATGTTGAAATCAAAATAATATCAGGAAAATAAAAAGAATGGAAAATGAAGTGAACGATAGAAAAATATAAAAACTGTTTCATCCTCTGATCTCTTTTACTCATCATCATTGCGTTAGTCGAGCACTCGAGGTGATTGCTGAGCTGTCAAAAATATTCCAAGGCCCGAGGCGAAAGAAAGATTAAGGCTGTGTGTGAAAAAACATGATTTTGGACTCAAAAACATGAAAACATGATTAGGGTCTAAAAAGCATGAAAATCATGATAAATCATGATTTCTGGCAGCCCTGACACCAGCTGAAGCATTTCACCCAGATTGTTTTCGTAGGAAAACAAAATTTACAGCTTCAGTAATGGTCTGGGGGTGCATGTCAGCACAAGGAGTGGGCAATCTATGCTTCATTGATGGCACTGTGAATGCAAGTAGGTACCAAGACATCTTGGAGCATCAACTTTTGCCGTCAATTCCAAGGCTGCAGGCAGAAGATGGCTGTTTTACTTTTCAACAAGATGGCGCATCATGTCACACAGCGAAGCGAAGTATGAGCTGGCTTCAAGAACACAACATACCAGTTCTAACTTGGCCCGCAAATAGCCCAGACCTGTCTCCCATTGAGACTCTGTGGGGAAAAATGAAGAAAGTTTTAAGGAAAAATCCGGCTAAAAACTTAAGTGAGTTGAAGCAGAAAATTCAAGAAGTTTGGGATGCCTATACCCCTGAATCCTGCCAAACCCTAGTGGAAACACTCCCTAGTCGGATTACGTCCGTAATTAAAAACAAAGGTGACGTCACTCAGTGGTAAACACCAGTTTTTTTCTTTTGGGCCAACTTTTTTGCGTCAATAAAAGTCTGGGCCTACTATTTTGCGTGATGGAAGATATAGCAGTTGTGAGTTTTTTTCTGTTAAATGAATTCTTGTTATGTTTTAAGTTACCGTTATTAATTGTTTTTGTTTAACTCATTCTAGATAATGAAATAAATTTTTAATTAATTTGTTAAATTTCTGTTGACAATCTTTGAATTCTATTTCTATTAAAAAGTATTCAATAGGGCCAACTATTTTGCGTTTGGGCTCGTATATATACAATTGATACTTATACTAGATAATTTTAGAATTTAAAAATCATAATGTTAGAATGTTGGCACATAGGGGGCCTAACCAAATACATAAGGTCTGTTCGTTGAACTTTCCCCAGGGTTGACCCAGGTTTTCTTGACAACCCCATGAGTTGCCAAAAAAACCTGGGTTTTCCAGTCCTCAAAAAACGCTAAACCACAAATCGCCACACATCTCTGTCATTTAAATAAAAACACATGCCATTTGACAGCCCTCAAATCGCCACAGCAAAAAGCTAGGGCGAGTTTGGGTAAAACCTATGGCAAACCTATGGCTCAAAAAACACTCAATTTGACATTCAGGGCGAATTTAGGTTTCTCAAAAAACGCTTTGTGGCGACCCTAGGGCAACCCCAGGGCTTCAACGAACAAACCTATTGTCTAGAATTGAAATAATAACTTAATATTATATAGCTGAAAAGAAAAGAAAAATCTTAATTATAAGTCGGTTGACTTAGGTGATCTCGGGATGTTCCGTCCCGGTTGTCGCTGGCGTCCCTCTGCATGGGGAGGAGGTAGGGGTTGGCATTAGCCACGGAAATATGCTGACCCAGGGTCAGCGTAGAAATTGGTGGCTTCGTCGTTGGCTGGTATTATTTCTTCGTTCAAAGTGTTCATCACGCTTAGGTATCTTGGCTCGGGGTGTTGGTCCTCACTGCTTATACTTCTCACCAAATGATTCGAGTGGTTGTTGATATCTGCAGCCGTTTTCCTTACTGTCAATAACACGTATTGATCTAAGGGCATCACTTTGGCTTTCTCGTACACAAGCTGGTTGCTGTAGTGTCTTTGGCGCTGGTGGTTGAAAGTAAGGCCAGTGCAGAGTCTCAGAATTTTCCTTTCGAAAAGTAGGAGCTCCTTCATCGCTGTCTTGGAGATGGCAAACCAGACCGGGCTGCCGTAGTTGATGACGGGTCTCAGCAGTTGCTTGTACATCAGAAGTTTCGTTGACTGACTTAAGGCGGTATTACACTATCATATAAATATGGCAAGTTGACAAAAAAAATATGGCACGACATCGTCATATAAGTGTGATAGTCATATATGTATAGCAGTATTTGTATGTCTCCATATATATGACAATGATTCTAGAGCCATATATATATGGCGTAGTGTAATACATAATCATAATTGTCACCATATAAGTATGTTCGTCTTGTTTCAAGTAGTGTAGAAATATATATCAATATATATTTCTTTTTTTTTTTTCATTATTATCTCTGTCACTTTTTATTGAAATTTACATCTATGTACGAGTATGCATGTGTAATAACATTTCAGATTTCACATAAGAACTCCGTGCATTCAACGTACAAATAGAAATAAAGAAATAACTACAAATAGAGAAACAAAAATAAAAAAACATAGGATGCCGATTGTATGACAAGCGCAAGTCATATAAAATCAATCGATTTTTATATGGCTAGTTCATTATATTCATGCTTGCCATACTTTATATGGCACAGGTTGTCATATAAGTGTGATAGCGATACTTTTCTTTGTCATATAATTATTGTTTGCCATACAAATTGTTCATATATATATGGCATAGTGTAATATCACTTGCAATATTTACAGAAAGTGTGCCATACATTATATGACAACTTTGTTCATATATATATGACAGTGTAATACCGCCTTTAGTCCTGTTTTCCTTCTCATCAAAGGGTAAAGTCGGTGGATTGTCATACTAGTACTTTCTAGGCGTCTGATACTGAACATACAAACTATATGGAAACGCATACCGTCTCATTTCATAAGAAACTCCCTGTCCTATTTGTATACCAAATTTCAATTTGCTACGATGACGGCAACCCGTGTCGACTTCGTCCCGAAAAATATTTTTGTAGGTAGGTACATTTGTCCGTCGATAGTAACTTTAGCATATTTCGAACGAAAACCAGTGCGGTTTTTTATAGTATTATGTATATACTAAATACTAAATACTAATTTCACATGAAATATTTAGAATTAAAGCAACATTTGAGGAAACTTTTAAAATCTTGGACATCCTACTAAATTTTCTAATTGAAAATTGTTGATTTATGGAATCACAAACAAAAAAAGAGGTTTAAAATGACTTTTGAACCACAAATTAGGATATTTATATATATGTAACCTTGGGTTCAAATGCCGAAGAATTTACATTTTACAAACAACTTTTTTTTTAACCAAAAAAATCAGAAGGACGCTGTGGCAAACCCTACCTTATCAACATTTTTTATTTAATTAATATTAAATCTGCTTTAAAAAATAAATAAAAGGCTGGTTTTTGCATTAATTTCTTCTCTTGTTTAAAATTTCAATTCAAAAACTATGTCAAAAAACTGTGTAAATTTATATTCACCATATATTCAAGCAGTGGCGTACCTAGAAAATTTAGCGCCCGGGGCAGCAAATGATTTGCTTCAGTAAAAATCAGAGAAGTCTTCATTGATTTCATACCTCTGAAAGTCAAAACAGCAAAAGGAGTTACTGAAGCTATTACGAACAAACTGGACGAAGATGAATTAATCCTGAAAGATTGTAGAGGTCAATCGTACGACAATGCACCAACAATGGCCGGTATCCATACAGGAGTCCAGCAGAGAATCATCGACCTGAATGAACAAGCTGTTTTCGTTCCTTGTGATAATCATTCTCTTTGAATGGTTTCAATGTTTCGAGAGTATGAAAATAAGATCGAAGTTTAATTTTTCATAAAAAATTCATATAAAATGTCAACGTCATCTTTTTCATAGATGAAAACTCAATTTGATTGTGATTAAAAAAATTTTGTATGAGAAAATTTTTTTGTGTATTACTTTTCAATTTTGAGGAACAACGGAGCTCATTTTGCCGCCCCCAAATCGTTTTGCGCCCGGGGTGACCGCCCCCGCCCCCCTTAGGTACGCCACTGTATTCAAGAAAATATGTTCCAAGTTTCACTCAATTCGATGAAGAAACAAAAAAAAATACAGATTTATGAGACGCTCAAGCTCATTTGGTCTCATAGTGCAACGGCGCTTAGCGCCGCCACTGTCGCCTGTAGGTTATCAACCAACGCAACAATTTTCGATTGAACCGAATGATTTCCCTAGGTATTGGTTTTGTTTAACTAGTTTTGCTTTTGTTTGGATTCACTCGGGTTTGCCCGATCATATTTAAAAACAATGGAACACCAACAAAAGTTGTTTCTCCTCAGTTTCAGTGAAACGCTTATTGTAAAAGGCGTGCACGTGGAGTTTACGGTAAACAATTTAAAATTTAGCCGCATTGCTCAGAAGAATGATGCTCAAAGTATGAGTTATAGTGTTTTTCATTAGTCTTGAATTTGTAATTTTACTGAAGAAAACAAATTACAAATTGTGAATATGAATTTCTTTATGGCAACATCAGCTTTACCACAAATACTAGGACAAAGCTTGAAAACATATTTCATTTGAGTTCTCGAGTGAGAATAAATCTTTCAAGTTCACCAAATAAAACACCACACAAGCGGTTAAAAAAAAGATAATATTGAGCTGTCAAAATTTCAACATTTAAGGTGGTCAAGAACATATCGTATAGGCTATTTCGGATACCCGTATTATAGAAAGGTACCTTTTCCAGATTGATACCGACAGCAAGTATGAAATAATAAAATTCATCTTTAGAAAACAAGTTCAAGTGACTTTAATCCTGAAATAAAGGCACACTAAACAAAAAAAAACAATATGGCAATCGGAGCTCATCAAATATGTCAGAACTTTGTACAACATAGTTTTGGTGTTCCAACATAAGACAAACTCATATTCTACACCATTGACAACTTTTGGCTGACAGCGTTATCCTTTGTGGTGGCCAGTGGGCAGTGTTCAGTGTATAGAAATTCCAATTTTCTATCTTAACCCTTTGTTGACAAAGCTATGAAAAATCTTTAAAAAAAAATAATATGTAGGATGTAGGTACATATTTGATATTGGAGCATTTTAAATTAGATAACACATTTCAAAATTTTGCAGGGACATCTAAAGACTCAAATTGACAGTAGTAGGTACTCAAAAACCCCGTGGGGCCATAAAAAATAAGATGCATCATAAGAATGTTCAGTACCTATTTGTTTTCTTTTTCAATTCAACATTATTCTCATATAGGCATGTGAGGTCAGCCTCCGCCAGTAGTCAGCCCCTTCGTTATAAAGTCCAGCAAAACAGGGAAGTCTTAGGCTTATTTTTCATGATTTTTTTTTCTTCTGAAAGCCTAACTATTCTTCTGTCTTGATTCCAAATTGTATGCCAATGCAGCTGCTGGTTATTTCGTTAAAAATGCTAGTTTGCTGCAAGTTTTTGTAATAGTGTCGGTTGTGAGTTTTTCGCTAAGTGAAAAATAGAAGAAGTTCTTCGGAAAAGGAGCTATAACTGGCGAAATATTGAAGGAATGTGCTTTATGTTATTTGTTTTAGGTCATTTATAGTTCATTTTCAATTTTTATTGCAAAAATAAACATTAAATGTTGTTAAGTAATTATTTAGAAGGGGGGCTGCCTTAATGGACCAATTTTTTTTCAATGCTCCTAAGTCCAGCCCCCCCCCGGCTGACTACTGAAACCAACTTTTTTTTGCTTTTTTTTGATTTGAGTATGCGAAATGAATGGAAATTTTCTTCCCTTTCGATTGACAAGAAAAAAAATTTTTAAAAGTTTTAAGTTTCAGTAGTCAGCCCCCTATAAAAGCTGCGGTAGAATCCGTGGCTGTCTATAGAAGACGCATCGCCTAATGTCAGCCGTTTATTTTTTAGTATTTAGTTAACCTACAAGAATATACGGAAACATATTTTACTATCCAAATTTAGAAAAATTAACTACAATTAAACTGAACTAGTTAATTTAAGCTTAGCAACTTTTCAAAATTAGACAAGTTTTTCTTACAATAAGTGCCTACTTTGAATTGTAAGAGTTTTTATTGAAATTACAGCATTTTTGAAATGGCAGAAAATGAATAAAAAAATAAAAAAGAATTTCACAAGTACTCAGAGGAGGCCTTGGCAATGGCTTTGAAAGAATAAGAGAAGAAAATAGGCCTATAAGAAAGGCAAGCAAGGAATATGGTATTCCTAGACCAGGAAAGTCGTGGTACTACGGCTTTTTAAAACGTCACCCTGAACTATCCCTCAACACACCAGAGGGACTATCAAAGGTTAGGCTGTAGGGACAGAGAAGTCAGTTATTAAGTGGTTCCAGAATCTGAAGGGATATTTTTTATCTAGGTACATCTAGTTGTTCCTATCTATATATATAAAATAGCATGTATGTATGTCTGGTATAGACTCCTATACCAACGGATTTTTATGAAATTTTCAAAGTAGACATATTTTAGTCCAGAGATGGTTCCTGTCGAGGTTTTATCCCCATATTCCCACAGGAACGCGGTTGGGAACGGAATCTTAGAAAGTTCTGGATAGATTTCTAAAATTCTTTTAGCACTATAGGTGCTACATTATCCCCCTCCATCAGTAACTTAAGGCTATATTTCGTCCCTTTATTCCCACGGGAACAGACACGGGAACGAGAACAAGAACGTTAAAGTTACTTGACCGATTTCAAAAATTCTTTCAATTCTAGGATGAACTACAGACCCGAGCAACGCCGGGCGGCTCACCTAGTAGATATACATATATTTATGTTACGAAATCTTTTTTTTTTTATCTATGTTTCAACCGTAGGTTATAAAGTGTTTTTTGTTTTGTTTTATTAATTAGTAAGAAAAATCTTTTGTTTATTTATTTATCCCTTCTGTTCTTACATTATTTATCCAGAAATACATAAAAGTTAATTTTAATAAATAAGCCATTTATTTTCTATCAATTACTAATTAAATTTTGAAAGAAAAGCTTATAAGGTTTACATTTAGCAGTAGTTAAACATTTGTAATTATGGATTTCTTTAATGAGGCTGACTACTGGATACTCAAGTGGCCGACAACTGGAACTCAGGGGGCTGACTACTCCAAAATCGCGCTTTTGCCTCAATTATGTTGAATAACTTATTTTTGGTGAGAAATAAGCTAATTACGGCTAAATTTTTAAAATCTTGGCTTTTCATATAACCAGAATAACTAAATACTCCGTTTAACAAATGAATAATGGATTTTTGAAGACGAGTTGAACCCGAAAAAAAAGTTAAAGGGCTGACTACTAGTGCCATCACCCTACATGCTTGGAAAGACGAATTTTGTGTGTGTTTTTTTTTTTTTTTTTTTTTTTTTTTTTTAAAGTGGTCATTATTTATTTGCAAGTCTAAGCCAAAGTCTAGCAGAACTAGAACTAGAAAAAACCGTTGTAACCATGCCGTGAACTTAGAAAAGAACAAAAAAAAAGTTGAAACATGGAGATTAGTTCTTAAAAGTCGCTTTGACCGACAGTGTCAGATTTTACTCATATAGGCCTAGACACTTTATTTGAAGTAAAATTCAGTGGTACTCACAAGTACCTTCGGTCGACAAAGGGTTAATATTCATTTCTTGAGTAGGACATTGAATGGTGTTTTGGTATTTTCGAGAAATTTTATGTTAGAATAGGAAATTTTATACCTACGCACTTATCTACATAAATGGAACCTTTTACTTGTGCCTCGGTAGGTAGATACTAACTAAAATAAAACGATTTTCTCTTTCTAGGAAATTCGTTTTATTTTTCGGTTATTGTTTATGTAGGCACATATTTATTTATTTATATTCAAAAAACTATCAAAAATTAATCGTTACACATAAGAAATTTGGATTTGTTTTGAACAAAACCTACATGGCCGTTACGAAATTTCGAGAAAAATACAGCGCACATTTTATTTGTTCTCTCTTCTCTGTCCTCTGCATGAAAACTTTGCGTTGCTACCCTAATTTATAATTTTTGTTGTTCGCACGCACTGAGGGTAGGATATATGGACCTGTGTACCTACGTACATATGTAATTATTCTTGTTCTTTCAGAAAATGCATTCTTTTACGTACTAACTACGCACAAAATGTATTTCTAATCTTTAATTTTATAATCGGAAATAAAATGTAATTTAATTTTCTTTTCTACTTCAGATTCAAACTACCTGTCTATAGTTTGTATCTTTTACTCTTTAGAAAACTTTTTCTCTTTTCTGAACTCTTGTCTTTTACTTGAGCACTGCACTGAGCAGAGCACTGAGCTACTTCTGCAGAGAATAGAAAATACTGCTCTGGCTCTCTGCCCCTGTTCGTATCAAATTAAAGAGAAGCAGGATTTCGAGTAAATAAGACAATGGCATATGGCAAAGTGTGGAATCGTGGAATTATAAAAAAGAGTCTTTTCTCTATGTCTTCTCTTCTCTTCTGTTTTTTATACACACCAAATCAGTGTTGCCAGATTTTTCAGGAAGGATTCCCCATTCGAGGGTTGTAAATTCCCCTTTTCCCCATTTGTGCAAGTGACATTCCCCACAAATTCCCCTCGGTATTAAAAACAATGCATATGTTCGTTTAAACCTTTAATTCTTCTTAATTTTAATGTCGGTTACTACTGAAAATAATCGCTCTGTGTCGGTGTCTAAGTGGGGCAAAGTTAGTGCATATCGAGCTATTAGACTTAAATTGGAAAATTATAGATTTCCTTTAAAATCTATCGTTCCCATTACATGTTGCCAAAAATGTTCCACTGGCAGCTGCTGAAGCCTTTCTTTTTCGTAAACAGCCATGGAAACAGGAACTTCTCTCCATTCAGATGTCAGTTTTTCATCATTACAATTTGGAACTTTTAAGGAAAACAAAGAAGTTTTCTTACAATTTATTCTCTTCGAAGCATTCAAAGTAATTTGTGGAGAGAGACACTCCACAGCTTTAATTTCATTATTTTGAATTGAAAACCTATTTAAAATTTCATGAATAGATCGTATGTATGAAACATATTTGCAGATCCCAGCGAACAAAACAAGCAGAAATGATTTTTCCAGGCTTTGCATGATCTCTCTTTGTGTAAGTATATGAGATGTTTGTTTACGGTTACGGACTCCTATTTGTAAATCGACTGGCTTTGTTTGGTATAGTGAGTAATGCTATGTCCGCACCTGAAGTTAACCTGGGTTTCGTTCCAGGATGGTTTGAGTTAATCAAGTAGTGTCCGCATATGCAAAAAAGTTTTGAGTTTATCTTTTTGCCTTAAGTTAAAAAGAGACAGAAATAAAGTGTAAGCAGAACGTCAACAACGTATGAGAGAATTCATTCTCTCTCCACTCACTTCCACTCTCTTAAATGTCATGTTCAATGGAATATTGGAAATAGTGCATTCAGCGCACTTGGTTTCGAGTAGGTTATCTCGAAACCGAGTGACTAAAAAGGTTTCATTTTGTATGGGAAACCACTTGGTTATCATTTTGGTTTGGGATTGTTTTGAGTTAAACAAGTTTAACTCTCAGGTGCGGACATAGCATAAGATTCTGTTTTTCCCCATACTTTGAGTGGATTCCCCTTTTCCCCTTTTACCAAATTTTCGACCATAATTCCCCACAAAAAGGGGAATTCCCCTCAATCTCGCAACACTGCACCAAATTGCAATTTTGTATCTACAACTTTCTACAAACATCTCGATGAAGTTTCCAGAATTTTCGCTCTTTACTGAAAATCATATAAATACCCGAGCTCGTGCTCTTAGAGTCATTATTGAAAAGTATTCATTGAAGTGAATATCTGCAAAGCAAGCAAAGCAAAGTACCTACAAATAACTTAAAAGTCGTTACATATTTCAAGGTGTTATTTGTTTAAAAGTGAATTAAAATTGAAGTAAAGAAGACAAATTGTGAAAGTATTAGCAAAAAAAAAAACATTCTGTTTGTATTGTTGTATAAATCAAAGTACGTAAAAGTAAATTATCAAGATGCCAGCTATCGGAATCGATTTGGGAACAACATATTCCTGCGTTGGAGTATTTCAGCACGGCAAGGTGGAGATAATTGCGAACGACCAAGGCAACCGTACAACACCCAGTTATGTGGCGTTTACAGACTCAGAGCGACTGATTGGTGATGCCGCCAAGAACCAAGTTGCCATGAATCCCAAGAACACAGTATTCGATGCCAAGAGATTGATCGGACGCAAGTATGACGACGCTAAAATTCGAGATGATATGAAGCACTGGCCGTTTAAAGTGGTGAGTGACAATGGCAAACCGAAAATTGGAGTAGAGTTCAAAGGAGAGCAGAAAAGGTTTGCCCCCGAGGAGATAAGCTCGATGGTGCTGACCAAGATGAAAGAGACAGCTGAAGCCTACCTGGGCGAGACGGTGAGAGATGCAGTTATCACAGTGCCAGCGTATTTCAATGACTCACAGCGGCAAGCTACAAAAGACGCCGGGGCCATAGCTGGACTCAATGTTCTCAGAATCATAAACGAGCCGACCGCAGCAGCCTTGGCCTACGGACTCGACAAGAATCTCTCCGGTGAAAGAAACGTCCTTATTTTCGACTTAGGAGGTGGAACGTTTGACGTATCTATTTTAACAATAGACGAAGGTTCACTGTTTGAAGTAAGAGCAACCGCTGGAGACACACATTTGGGAGGTGAGGACTTTGACAACCGTTTGGTGACTCACCTTGCAGAAGAATTCAAACGCAAGTACAAGAAGGAGCTACGTTCGAATCCAAGAGCTCTGCGACGATTGAGAACTGCAGCAGAAAGAGCAAAGCGAACACTCTCATCAAGCACTGAAGCGACCATTGAAATTGATGCTTTGTTTGAGGGAATTGACTTCTACACTAAAGTATCACGAGCTCGCTTCGAAGAACTTTGTGCAGATCTTTTCCGGGCAACTCTAGAACCAGTCGAGAAGGCATTGAACGACGCTAAAATGGACAAAAAGCAAATTCATGACATCGTACTCGTAGGAGGCTCAACTAGAATTCCCAAAGTTCAAAACCTTCTGCAATCGTTCTTCTGCGGTAAATCACTCAACCTATCCATCAATCCAGATGAAGCAGTAGCATATGGAGCTGCCGTCCAAGCAGCGATCTTGAGTGGCGACAAGAGCAGCCAGATTCAGGATGTACTTCTTGTTGATGTTGCACCATTGTCATTGGGAATCGAAACAGCTGGAGGAGTGATGGCGAAGATTATCGAACGTAATTGTAGAATACCATGCAAGCAGACACAGACTTTCTCCACGTATGCAGACAATCAACCAGGAGTGACCATCAAAGTGTTTGAGGGTGAACGTGTCATGACAAAGGATAATAATCTTCTTGGTACGTTTGATCTGTCTGGCATTCCACCAGCTCCTAGAGGAACCCCTCAGATTGAAGTTACCTTCGACATGGACGCTAATGGAATCTTGAATGTATCAGCCAAGGAAACTGGCACTGGCAACACGAAGAACATCACAATCAAGAACGACAAGGGACGGCTGTCCCAAGCTGAAATCGATAGAATGGTCAACGAGGCCGAGAGATTCCAAGAAGAGGATGAAAAACAGAGACAAAAAATAGCTTCTCGAAACACCCTAGAAAGTTATGTGTTCGGAGTTAAGCAAGCCCTTGACCAGGCTGGAGACAAAATCAGCTCTCAAGATAAAGAAACAGCGAGAAATGCATGTGAGGAGACCATAAAATGGTTGGATGCCAACACAATGGCCGACAAAGAAGAGTACGACGATAGAATGAAGAATTTATCGAGCGTCTGCAGCCCAATAATGTCAAAGATACACAGTGGAGGAGCAAGTGGACCTCAGGGCTGTGGCCAACAGGCCGGAGGATTTAGTAACGGACACCACACTGGACCAACTGTGGAAGAAGTTGACTAAAATTTGTTCTAATTCAGAATTAGAAGTGATATTATACAAAGACTGGCTTTTATTTTCAAAAGCAAAAATCATCACCTCATTCCTAATTGTTAAAATTGTACATTGTAGATTAAGGAACAGGAAGTCGTTTAAGAATAAAATCATTTTAAGTTATGTTAAAAAGAAATTTTTGTGTTTTTTTTTAACGGCCAACATTTGTTTTGAATTCTTGGGAAGTATCTTCAATATTTTCTTTTGGTACACGCATAGATGTGTTAATCTGTTGTTCTGTGAGGAAATTCCAATTCTAAACAATCAGCCCTATCAGAAGGCCCGTCGCGTCGCGTCGTAACAATTTCGGACTACGAGAGTCAAAAAGAGGGGACTAAAAACATATTCGCAATTGATGTTTTGCAACAGATGTTTAAAGCTACGTGCAGACGGCATATAAAAAGCCGCACATATGTGCGGTTCTGACGTCACATAAAAAGTTGTAAATTCAACGCAAATGCTATACGTAAATCAGTGTACGCAAACTCGCATATAAGGGTGTTCAGACGATGTGCGGAATCTGTCCCAAAAGCCGCACATTAGTGTGCGTTGATTTGCTCGCACATCAAATGTACGCAAATGAATACGCACATTTTTCGGTCGATGTGCGACGTGTTCACACGATATGCAGAAAAATACGCACATCAAGCATTTGCGTGCATATGCAAGTTTGCGTTAATTTAATCGATTGTTTGACTTTTGTGTTTTGCTAATTTTTTGTCATTGTTTACTACAATAAATTGAAAATGTTAAAAAGAAAGTGGGCTGCTATTGCTGTTTTGGCATTAGATATGATTGAAAAAGATGAGAAAAGTGAAGTGAAGGACTTGCTTCTGTATCGCCAGACGGAAGCTACCCTTGAAGAAATACGATCACGAGAGGATCAGAAACGAGACGAGGATCTGAAACAAGAGACATTCCAAAAGAGCTCACGCACTTCTTCACCGAAGAAGGCGATATTGAATGGCAATATGCTCACCTTTAAACATAAGAAAAAGTTTTTTGTTTATGATTTACATTCAATTTCAGTTTGTTTATTATTTTAGAATTAAAAAAAAAAAAAAAATGTAAAAAAATAAATACTTAAATTAACAAAAAACCAAATACTCCACAGTTCTACTATTATTTAAGTACATACAGTACAGAGACAAATACACAGAAACAGTAAATTTTTGGTGATTGAAGCCATTAAATGGGATGAAATTAGATTTCAATCAGCTCCTCCTCCAATTCTTCGGTCGAACCACAACCTTTGCAATCAATTGAAAGTTCAATCAATCAGCTCGTTCTTTCCTCTTCATCATTATCAACGATGATCGGTTCTAAAACGTCTAAATCGACTTTCTCTTCAGTACTCTTGAGAAAACGAACCAAATGAACCGATGACGAACGTGAATCATCCTTCAAGTAATCTAATAAATAGTGATTCAAGCGTTGTAAAGGCTTTCGTGACACATCTACGTTTGCGCTGCTGGCTGACTATAGGTTCTGAAAAATGACAATGGTAAGTCATCTGTAACGGCGCGGCGTTATTAAAGAGAGTAGCAAATTCCTATAAAATAAAAGAAAATTGTTTTTATAAAAACAAAAACCAGCATTTTAGAAAAACTTACAACGTCCGTCGACGAAACAGATAAATAGGATCTTTTTATATCGTTTGCCTCCAAAAACATCATTTGATTAAAGAACTACCAATATGCACGGAGGATGATTCTGTGCTTCGACCCGACTTTTTGGTGCGAAGTTTTGCAAAATTTGGCTTGAACGTTACCCACAAACAGCCCAACTTGCACTTAGCTTCTTTAACAGCAACATCAGTTGTGCTGCACAATTCGAATCCCGGATTCTGATTTTGTTTTGCGAGGTGATTTATTTTGCTGGGGAACCTCGGAATCTATTTCGCGTTCTCTCATTTAATTTTTTTACTCTCTTCACTTCAAAATCACTATTGATTTGCGTAAAATATGCACATTTGCGTTGTCCTATTTTCGTGTCAACGCATATGATTACGATGACCGCACATGTACGCACATGCACGCAAAGTGTCACAAAAAATGTGCGAGGGTGTTCAGACGATTTGCGAAAATGACGCACATTTATGTGCGGTTTTGCTGTCGCACATCGTCCGCAAACCATTTGCGTGCATGTGCGGACTGTCCCAAAAGGGTGTTCAGACTATATGCGTCAATATTCGCAAATTATGACGTAAAAATGACGTCAGAACCGCACATATGTGCGGCTTTTATATGCCGTCTGCACGTAGCTTAAAGCTTGTAAGTAGTCTTAACAAAACATTCACTGCGATGGTGTCTTTGATTCTTCCTTTTTGGCATTCGTAGTCCGAAATTGTTACGACACTCCTTGTGATAGGGGCCATTGCCAAAAGTTGAATTGCATTATACAGAGTCGCAATTAAATAAGGGCCAGTTAAAGCGATCAGTAAAACAAATCGGGAAAAGTTTTCAAATGGGATTATAACTATTTTTTCGTTAGAATTGAATAACGATCGATAGTAAATAACCCAGAGAATATTTTTTGCAAAGAAAATGTTTAATTGAGCAAATAGTTTCTGTTAAAATTGTATTTTTCTACTTTCCTGGTGAAATTGAATCAGGAAAATGGAAAAATAAAATTTGAACAGAAAATAACTGTTCTATAATACGTTCCTAGGCACTAAAAATTCTTTGAGTGATTTGCCATCGATCGCTATAACATTTGTTATTCAATTCTAACGAAAACATTGTTATTACTACATTTGAAAATTTTTCCTGATTCGTTTTCCTTTTCACTATAACTGGGCTCTATTTAATTGTCATACTACTTGATCATTTCAAGGAATGTACGGATTAAAAACTAAAAAGGAAATTGAATCCATGAGGATTGAAAAAGTGAGTTCTTATTTCCGAACGGAATCACTACTGATTCTGTATAAAATAGCTTACCATTTGTCATGTGCAGCTATGAATAGTATTTTACATATTTCTTCAACCGAATTCAATTCCGTTAGAAAATTGAAAACGTACGAATTCGGAATTGTAAGACGGGAGGATATGGTATTCGATCGAAAATCAGAGCAGGGGCCATAGGATCATTTTGCGGTTGTCGGTTAATTCTTCTCAATAGTAAATTTAATTTTTTTTGGTAATATTATATCAATTTCTTTACTTTAATTTTTGATTATAGTTCTTAAGCTTGTACAAATTATGTAAATGAAGCAAGAATCTTGTACCTATACTATTTAAAAGAGTTTTATTCTTAATTATATACACCAAAAAGATGTTGATGAGCAGTCGGTGATGTTGGAGGAAGACAAGCTAACTGCACCATTGTATTTATGAAGGCTAAACCACAACCAATCATCAACAGCATCGATTTCCTCTCCGCAAGATGCTACTATCTATATGTAGTTTATAATGAACTGCACTTCTTGTTTTTTATTTCGAGTATTTTTAACGAAACATGCTTATCGAAACTTATCTACGAAAGTAATATTTTTAAGAGCCCCACACTCTTAGACAGAACTCAGACGCAGTCGTATTTGTAATCCCAATCCAAAGTATGTCTAACTATAGATAGTTCTTAGAACAGTGCCCTTCTCCTAATCGTTTTTATAAACACTTCCATTACTGTCTAAGCTCAAAGGAATCCCTAACTTAAGACACTAGGTAGGTTAGGGCTAGAATACAGTGAAAAAATCACTCCCAAACTTCACAATGAAATGATTTTTTAAAACGTTTTGGAGTGAATTGGAGAGTTATTATATCAAATCCGTCACTCCAGCTCACCAATTTACTTCGGGTTGTTGTATGTAAACTATAGTAGCATCAGGGAGGGGAAACGATTCTATCGCCACCGGCAGTCTACATTAAAGGATTTAACGGTTTTAAAAATTTTACTCTGGTTGTTCACTTATGTATGCGGATGGTATTTTCATGGATACTTGAATGTGCTTAAGTGATTTTCAAACAGTTTAATGTAACGCTAAACGCAAACTTTTTAGCACGGACTGATTTGGAAATGCGATGAAACGAAAAAAATAAAAATTGTTGTTAAAAGGATTCATTCTGTATCTACCAAATACTACCAAATCTTCGTCTCCTCCTTGTTCCGGCTTTTGTAGTCGCTTTGTCTGTTCTGAAGTTTCACTTCCGCCTTTCTTTAGTTGCGGACGCACCCTTTTTCCTGTCGGAAGCTTTTTAAATACTTACTTCCAAAGCTCCCTTACACGAGCAGAAAACTGAGAGTGCTTTTTTTCACTTGGTATTGGATCAAAGAAGCTGGCTAGGATAGCTCCAAGATATTTGACTTCATTTGAGAAAGTAGTGTTGACGCCTTTAAATGATAGTCTTTTCAAACCAGCCAACTCTCTGCGTTTATTGAAGCGAACAATGTAGGAGGATTTACGGAGAGACCGTTTTCAGCACACCAGGTGTCAATCAATCTTTACGTAGCTCTGGAACAAACAGTTTGGAGGCAAGATGCAACTGAACACACGATGCCATATAGATGTGATCACTTCCTCAGTAACAACTTCATGTACCAGCTTCATAAGTCGAATGGATTTACCTAGTTCGCTTACCCTTGGCCATTGTTGCGAACTGATTGATATCTGGTTTCTAGAAATGAGTCCCAGTATAAGATTTTGTTTCTGTTTTCGACTCGGTATAGGAACCGTTTTACTCAGTGCTTAACGTCTGTTTCACTTGCTCATTTTAAAGCCTTTAACAAGCCTACTAATACTAATTACTAATTACTAATTGTTTCGATGTCTTGACAGAATTCCTTGTAAGATCAATTCTTTGATCTTCGTATTAACTTTCAAAAGTCTTTCCGTCTTCAAAGGTTTCCAATCTTACTCTAATTTCATCTTTGAGTCATAAAAAAATAGCTTTTTGTAGTACTTAGCACTATAATACTTTAATCTAAAAACAAAAGAAAAAAACGAGTTTTCTGATTCCGGTTTTTCTTAATTGCGACACCTTTTACACTAAACATAAATTAGTCTTATCCAAAGAGTAAACTATGATTTCACTGACTTTTTGGGTGGCAACTTAAATTGGAACCACTTTTCGTTCCTTCCAAATTCTTCTCCTTCTGCGAGAGTGCTTGGTAAAGTTCTAAAACACAAAAAATTAATTTCCATTTAATCGTCACGCAGCTGATTTGAATACTTACTTGTTGACAGTCTCTGGAAGGAATAAGCACAGAAATGCGCCCATAAACATAATCAGACAAACAAATATTGATGGCATAGCTCTGTGCAGAGTCCCTAAGTAGATGATATATGAACTTAGAAAGCTAAACAAGTAGCCTACGACGTGGATATTGGCTACACCCTGTCCACGGACACTTGTTGGAATCAGCTCAGCTGCATACTGAGCCTCAGCATCATATGCGACACAGGTTCCATATCGAGCAACAGCAGCAAGCAACCCCAGTAGCAAAGCATGCTCCACAGAATTCAGATATGTGACAACGAATCCCACCGACAAAGTGAAAATCCCGCACATAAATAACGACATGCATGCCATTCCTTTCCTACCAATTTTGTTTTGAAGGAGTATGATGGACAATCCAGCGGGAACATATACCAAAGACGTAGCTGAGAACAGAATAAACGGCGATGTTCCGAGGCCTTCCCAGTTCCTTCCAACTATATCGAAGGATATTGTTATGATCATCCTTAAAAAAAGGGGAGAAATTATCACAAATAATTAATCATCATCAATTTGCAACTTACGATTTGACGAGAAGAATTGTAGTGATTTTCCGTAGGTACGGGGTACGGAACATTCCAAAAAAGTTATCTTGTTTCGCTTTATCAGTTGTCTGACTTTCACAACTCGTCTGACAGTATTTTTCAAATTCATCGAACACCGAAGGCTCAACAACTCGTCCGTTGAATTTAGCAACGTGTTTTAAGCTTTTAACAGCTCCTTTGTAGTCTTTTCGTGTTATCATCCATTGGGCACTTTCGCATATGAAAAATCCAAACAAACCCACAGAAGCTATCGGAATTGATTCGAGAATGAGAAAATTTCTCCAGTTACCCATCCAAACTGCCATCCAGGGTACGAAGACTAATCCGAAACAGTAGAAGAGTGAAGTGATGATATTAAGTCCGAATGTTCTCTTTGATGGTCTTAAGTACTCAAATACTGAAAAAAGGGAAATTATGTTTTTTATAGTAATTTGATAGAAATGCTTAAAAGTCTAGGTAGCGATTGCTGAGGCGACTACAAGAAAAATCACAACCAGAGAATTGATATCATAGTGGGCATCATTCTGCCGATTCCGAGCTTCACAAGTTGGAACGTTGAAAGTACATATAAATGGTCTTTGTTTCGAACTAGACAATAGGTTTGTTCGTTGAAGCCCTGGGGTCGCCACAAAGCGTTTTTTGAGAAAACTTAAGTCGCCCTAAATGTCAAACCTAGTGTTTTTTGAGCCCTAGGGTTGACCTAGGTTTTCCCTCAACTCGCCCTAGGTTTTTGCTATGGCGAGTTGAGGGCTGTCAAATGGCATGTAGTTTTTTTTATGACAGGGATGTGTGGTGATTTGTGGTTAAGCGTTTTTGAGGACTGGAAAAAAAAAAAAAAAAAAAAAAAATAGGGTGGCGCAACAGAGCGAGGAGCCCCTGGGCGGGGCCTAGCGCATTTCTAACAACCATGCCTTGTGAGGGAATGGAGCGGACCTACAATTTTCTGTCGGTTCCGAATGGCTAATTGAGAAATCGCTTTTCATGGCGATGAATTTACTAATGGAGGACTTGTCAATTCCTCGCGTGGAAAAATATTTTTGCCTCTGCTGGGGTTTGAACCTCGAACCTCTGGGTTAGCAGGTGGACATGCTAACCATCACACCACGGGTACCACTGAGGACTGGAAATCCCAGGTTTTTTTGTCAACTCATAGAGATGTCAAGAAAACTGGGTCAACCCTGGGGAAAGTTCAATGAACGAACCTAATATGATCTGAATAAAGTGAGTAGATTGTTCGCTAGCAACGAAATATTAAAATTGAGAACTGATTCTTCGATACAAAGACAAAAAAAACTAATATAGATACCGATCAGGGTGAAAAACGAAATTTGTATCATGGGTACTTGGCAGCGTGTTGATCAATTCGTAGTCTAGTGACCGTTTAATGTCTCTTGGATTGGTGTTGAGTGGAAAGGTCATGAATATTGTCAGTGCATATTCGCCCTAATGACAGAAATGCTGAGGAGATGCGTTCGCCGAAGTTCATTGACAATGCTTAAAGAAAGATTCTTGTGGATGACGAAAAAATTACGTGACTATATTGGTACAACCTATAGAACGAACACTTTCCTCATAAGAACTTTCCAAAAGCTCAACCTTACTTAGCGGATATGCCCGACATCACAGTCAAAGAAGTTAGTGAGGCAGGTAAGAACTCCGAAAAAGGCTGAGCGATTGGGCCAGACGAGATACCGCAAGAGTTTTGACAAAAGATGGAAGACTTCAGGGATAGTTTACAATTCTCATCTCCGAGCTTAAAAGAGTTAATATAGTCTGCCTAAGCAATGAAGGACAAATTACCTTCTACCAATGTGCCACGTTTTGAGGATCGTTGAACTAACGGGTATTGGGTAGCCGAAACGAGTATCTAATTGGGCTAACTGATAACTAGTTCGAGTATGTCGCGGGTAGGTATACAACAGACACAATCCAAAGTATAAAGGTTCGTTTGGTTCATCATTGTTCCGTACAGGGCTTGCATTTTGTGTTTGGTTGCCTTTGAACTCTGCTTACAGTTTTCGACCGATTGGGAAGGGGTCCCAAACCTCAGCAAACTACTTGAAATGCTGCTCTTCAACAAACTTCGCCTGCTATGCTCCTCAATGGGTCCAGTGCACCATAACCGATTTGGGTTCAAAGCATCTGAGTCCACTTTCGTTGTATAAGCTTTACGCAGGATAAAACCCTGGCTCTTAACAAAAAAGAGGTAACAGTAGCCTGTCTGCTGGTTGGTTATGAAGTTGAAATCACTGCACTAGTCACGACATCTTACCACAACCATCCACAGCTTCTTGACTAATAGTCCGGGATCCCTGGTCGAATTTTTTTTTGTGACTACTATCAAGCACCATAACCGAGCAACAGCAACAGCAACAGCAACAGCAACAGCAACAGCAACAGCAACAGCAACAGCAACAGCAACAGCAACAGCAACAGCAACAGCAACAGCAACAGCAACAGCAACAGCAACAGCAACAGCAACAGCAACAGCAACAGCAACAGCAACAGCAACAGCAACAGCAACAGCAACAATTAGAGCCGCAGGAACAGCAACAACACCATAAACATCAACATAAGAAATTCAAGCAAAAAAGTCTTCAAAGTCTTGTAGCTCCAACTTCAAGTACAAGAGTACTACGTTCAACAGCTGGCAAAGGAGTTAGTTTAAACGTTCAATCCCAAGTAAGTGACTACTCTTCTCTTAGACCTAATTCTTCTAGTGAATGCAATGTTAGTGAGCCACTGGATGCCCCAATAGCTTCCATAACGGCTGAGGGGTCTTCCAACTCGGTAACAATTGTTTCCACTGAATCTAATTCTACCTCGAATCAATGTTTTATTGAAGAACTCACGGCTTTACCACCTGTAAAGAGTATTTTTGTTTCTCGACTTTCTCCATCAGCTTCGGAGGATTTAATACAAAATTATATTTTGAAAAATGTTCCACCAGTTTGCGTGTCGAACCTTACGATTCGAAAATTTATCATGACACCGGAAAAAGATTACTCTTCATTCGAAATTAGAGATCTACTGCTCATATGCAACCTTTTAACAAAGACTTTCTCCTTTATTATCAGAATACTGGTGGTCTACGTACAAAAACAAATAAACTAAATTTGTATTCATCTACAATGCAATATGATATTTTCGCTTTAACTGAAACTTGGCTTAACAATGACTATTCAAATGCAGAACTGTTCGATGATAATCTCTTCACCGTATTTCGTAAGGATAGATGCATGATTAAAACTAATAAGATTAGAGGGGGTGGTGTACTTGTTGCCGTTCGCTCTTCTCTTGTATGTCACGAGATTCAGCTACCTACGTTATCATCTGATTTGGATGTTGATCAAATTGCTGTGTGTGTGTCTATAAGCGGTTCCAGAGATGTCTTCATTATTTTAAGTTATATACCACCAGGTAGTTCTTTTGAATTATACAAATTGCATGTCGAAAATTGCAAGTTTATTTTAAATAACTTAAATTCCAACCAAAGTCCAATTATTTTAGGTGACTTCAATTTATGCAATGTAAATTGGGTTTTTGACCATGATGAAGGTAATTTAATTCCATTTAATGTTGTTAGTGATTCTGAATGTCTTGTTATCGATTCTTTAGTCGAATTCGATCTTCTACAAATAAACAAGTTTTGTAATAGTTTTGATCACTTCCTGGACTTGATCTTTGTTGATAAAGAACTATGTTCAAATGCTAACACAACTATTGGTCCAGTTTTTCCAAATACAATATATCATTTATCTCTATGTATTAGTTTTAAATCTTATCATTATCGTAAACATTATGAGAAAGAAAAGTTTAAATACGAATTTAATAAGGGTGATTATCATTCGATTAGTAATTACATCAGTACATTTGATTGGCATTGTATTTTTGACAATGAAAGTCTATTGGATGCTTATAACTTTCTAAGTAGTTCCTTACGTGAAGCTATTGATCGTTTTGTACCTAAAGTTGTCATTCGAAAGAATTCCAAACCATTCTGGTTCAATAAAAGACTATGCAACCTATCGAACAAAAAAAATAAAGCCTATAAAATCTTTCGAAAATCTAATAATAATATTTCTTTTCTAAATAATTATCTGCGACTACAGAAGGAATTCGATGTACTAAAAAATTTTCTTTATAAAGACTATATTTATCGCACCGAAATGGATCTAAAGAAAAACAGCAAACGTTTTTGGTGCTTCGTCAATAGTAAAAGAGGTTCAAATGGTATTCCCAGCAGCATGCACTACTCAGGGAAGAATTCAAGTTACCCTATTGAAATAAATAATATGTTTTCAAATTTTTTTCAGTCGGTTTATTCTTCTTCGAACACACCTCCAAATTTTTCTCCTACCACTCCAGTAAATCAAGTCAATATCAGTTCCATAATTTTAAGTAACTCAGATGTTGAAAGAGCCCTATGTGAACTTGATTGTGATAAAAAATCGGGCCCTGATGGTTTTCCTCCAATTCTCTTAAAATCATGTTTTACTGCTCTTTCCGAACCATTAACTCGACTGTTTAATGAATCTCTGAAAACGGGCCATTTTTTGAGTGATTGGAAAATCTCTTATATTATTCCCATTCACAAATCGGGACCCAAGCAAGATGTCACCAATTATCGTCCTATAAGTAAAATTTCAACTATTCCGACGTTATTTGAAAAAATCGTTTATAGCAAATTGACTTTCATGACAAAAGATATAATTTCCCCGTTTCAACATGGTTTCGTCTCTGGAAGGTCTACAGTAACTAATTTAACAATTCTTTGTAATGAGGTTATAAGTAACGTTGAGTGTGGTTTTCAGTCTGATGTTATCTATATAGATTTCTCTAAGGCCTTTGACAGGGTCAATCACTATATCTTAGTAGCTAAACTATCTGCATTAGGTTTTCATTCGAGCTTCCTGCTATGGTTAGAATCATATCTGGTAGGTCGAACCCAATACGTCAACTTAAATTCAGCTTTGTCTCTTCCAATATCTGTTACCTCTGGTGTTCCTCAAGGAAGCCACCTAGGACCTTTGCCTTTTCTTCTTTTTGTTAATGATATCCCTCAAATCATTGAATCGTCTCTCTGTCTTATGTTTGCAGACGATATTAAATTACAAAAATGTATTAGAACGGTATCTGACCGAGTTCTACTTCAAAACGATTTAGACAGGCTACTTTGCTGGTGTTCTTCACACCAATTACATCTTAACGTGTCTAAATGTGATTATATAACCTTTCGTCGTGGCCTTGAATTGTCAGATTTCACCTATTCAATAAACGGAATCAATCTTCAAATGGTTTCCAAAAAAAAGGATTTAGGAGTCATCTTTGACTCCAAATTAACTTTTACTTTGCATATCGACTATATTGTAGCTAAAGCTAACTCTTTATTAGGTTTTATATCCCGAAATTCCAAAGAATTTTCGGATCCTTTCACTCTCAAGGCGTTATATTACTGCTATGTTAGGCCCGTACTTGAATATGGCTGTGTGGTATGGAACCCATACTATGCTGTTCATTCTAATCGAGTTGAAAGTATCCAAAAACGTTTTACCAGAACTGCAATATATAGACTTAATTTTAATATTCGAATGCCTTCTTATGGTACAAGATGTAACCTCCTTGACCTTCAACAACTTAAAACTAGAAGACGATACTTTGAGATAGTTTTTATTCGTGATATTCTTGCTTATCGAATTGATTGCTCCTTTCTACTTTCGTTGGTAAAAATAAATGTTCCTCTAAGAGGGCTGCGAGTTCATAGATTATTTTTTGAACCTTTTCATAGAGTAAACTATGGACTCAATGAACCGATGACACGGTGCTTGAAACAAGCAAATCTAGTAAGCAGTCATATTGACTTTCTAAATAATATTAGTCGTGACTTATTTAAAAAAAATGTGATGTATCACTTAATTGTTCTTTATCCTGGTGGTTAGTCTGTAAGTATTTATCTAATTATATAAAGCAAAGCATGCAGCTTCTATGTATCTTCTCAATTAGTCTATAAGAGTATGTGTTAGTGACCTTGTATATATTCTGCTTGATGAATAAATAAATAAATAAATAAATAAATAAATAAGCTAATTTTCCCTGAGTGGCTTTATTTTGTTGAGACGCCCAACAATTTTCTAACGAAAACTTTCGACTGTGGTAGCTAACAGAGGTAGAAAGGGTGAAATATGTCGATTTCATGATACTAAAAAATTTATTAGTAACAGTTTCTTTCTTAGTTAAGCTTCAAGATAATTATCTGAATTACGTAAAAAAATATTTGTCTACTACTTGATAGTAGTCACAAAAAAAATTGGACCAGGGATCCCGCACTATAACCGTAAGTTCTAGGTACGAGTGGGAAACACCAAGTCTTTATATGAAAACATCTCCGCAGGGGTTGACCATGGCTCATGTCTTGGACCTGACCTCTTCAATCTTTTCATTCTCGGCTAACCAGAAAACATGCCAATGACTAAAATCCTTCTTATGCTTATGACTCCATCGCTTATATCGCATCTATAAGCCCAGAAATTGCTCTCTGTAGAGTAAAGGAACACGTCCTCAGGCTTTGGGAACACTACCTGCAAAGGGGAATTAAAATCAATCCCACCAAATCAGATTTGATCTTACTAAGGATAACCTCACGTAATGGCATGTCACAAGATGCAAACTTCTGTCCTTGACTCTCCTCAATAAAACACAATTATCACTTCCAAGCAAAGCGTGAAATACTTTGGAGTTCATTTCTTATGTATCGCAAGACAAACGGTGCCTTAGCCATCCCTTGTCCTCTTATGAAATTTAAAGGTGGTCTCCAAACACAAATGAAACTTCTGCATTACAAGCAACTAATTCGTCTTATACTCACTTATTGCTTCCCTATTTGTTACACAATAGGTCAAACACACATTAAGAAACTGCAAGTATTCGAGCGTAGGCAATTCGTCTTTGAACAACTTTGTATACAGAAAACTTATTTCAGTCCACTACTACAGCAATGAAGGGCTCTACGAAACCTCAAAAATTGTCCCCGTAGACAAATACCTATACCTACACAACATCAACAACAAAATGTTGTGGAAAATTCCATCCCATTTCAGTCTATAATTGCAGGTAACCCAGCCCCCGACGCGACGACCGATATCTCCAGTTGCAATTTGTAATGGATCGAGCATTTCGAATGTCGTTTGAACGTCTGAAGCTTCGGGGGCTTCTACATCGCAGCAGGAGTTGGAACGCGGAACAATAACAACTCGGGTCTACAAAAGCTTCCAGGATCGTAGACACCATCGAACTCATTTCCCTCCCCATCACTACGACCGTCAGAATACAGCTGAGCACGACGAGAACATACCGATTATTTATTTAAGAAACCAGTTAATGTTAGCATAGATTCCATTTAATTAAAATGTATGAAACCCACCAACTTAACGAAGCAGTGCGCCTTCTGTTCTTAAGGTTACAAAAAATATTAGCATAAGAATTTATAATTATTTATATCAAATTGCGTAAGACAAACGAGCTTTTCTATAAAAACTTAAATTGTAAAAAAAATTGCTTCTCAAAGGTATATTCTCATCGACAACCAAGGGGTAAGGTTCGAGCTTCGAGAGTATTTATCTAGGAGCACTGTCAAAAATAAGGTGTCTGTCAAGTTGGAATCACAGATGAAATCGAGCTCACAGAAGGTGTACACCGAGTAAGCGTATTGAGTCATCTGCCCTTTGTTAAAGTCCATGATTCCCAGTACCGGACACCCACCAAAAAAGGTACATCTACAATTCTGTGCTGACATTGAAGCGGTCATAAGCAAAAAAAAATAAATTCCTTCAACGAGAACTTTAGGTATGGAAAGACGTTTTGGAATTCCACCTTCCTTCGGTTCCGCATTAGCTCGAGAAGACTTAATATTTGTGTAGCCTCATTTCTGCTCCAAACAGACAACTTAGTGTCTATGCCAGACTTTTATTTGAATTGAAATGAGCTTCCCAAGTGTGAAAAGTTCAAATATGTGTATCGAATAGTAAAGGAACTTGAGATGACAACATTAATCATCAAGTAAGCGTAGTGGATGAAATGGTGAGAAAAATTCGCCACCCTGTATGATAAAACAAAATGTCCACTTAGAAGAAGGAAGATTCTGTATGGCAAATGTGCGACCAGCACCCAAATACCGTTTGACAATGTACAAAAACTATTAGAGAAGGTTGGTGACAGCTAAGATGAATATGCTTCGTATGAGCAACAAAGTTTGGTCGAATTAGAAGTACATATTAAGATCAGTGGAGAGTGGAAGCCTTCTCGGTAAAATACCGTGATACAGGAATGACGCCACGACTGTCTCAGTCGCAAAGGAGGGTCAAATACATATTTGTTTTTAAAATGCAATACAATGTACCAAATTTCTTGTTCCGTGTATTGTGGCTCTTGTTTGATTCCTCATAAAAAGTCCAAAGACGTCAAATCGCAGCTACGAACCGGACATCTCCTATACGACTGAGAACACGGTTTGGAAATTTGGAGTGCAAAAAATGATCGACTGATTCGTGGGCTGTGTGGCATTGCACTAGATCTGCCATTAACCAGAGTTCATCCAAATCCGTATCATCAGTTTTAGTAAAAAAAAAACGTTCTCGCACTCTCGACTACATCAGCCAAATTCACGTCTGTGCACACCGTGCGAAGATTGGAACCATGAGTCTTGTACACTAGGATGTCAATTTCACGAACTTTTTATAAAAACTTGCATGAAGTATCTAAATGCTTCATTTCGCCAAAACTTCTTTTTAAAAAACGCACTGTTAGGGTCACACAACACTCGCTTTGGAAATAAGTTTTCAGTATTTCCCAACGATAATCATGTGTAAAACGACTCATTTTATTCTACTTAAAAAAAAACCACTAGATGGCCCACCTTGTTTAATGGAGAGATCCAGAGAAATTTGTCAAAATGGAAATATTATCCAACGTTCAGATACGACAACAAAAAAGGAAAACGAAAGGTAGGACAAAAATTCTAGATACAAATCATAAAGCAGACTTTAGACATTTATCAATTCAAAACCGAGACGCATTTCGGAGGGTTCTGAGTTCATGCCATAAGCGGCGGATCAGTAGTGTGTAAGAGACAAGTGAGACAGCTGTGATATTTTTGAAATCACAATGTTCCCAATGCGGCCAAGAAAGAAACGCTTTTAATAGTAGTGTAACTACTCTCGGATGTCTAGTATGTTTCTCACGAAAGGCGATACAACTTGAAAAGCATTTGGGTGTTTTGGGGATTCGAACCTCGAACCTACACGTAACAGTCGCCAATTCGCCACGAGTACCACTGTTTATAAGTCTTAAATAAAGTCAATGACTGCAATCAAAATCTGAATTCACCTTAGATTACAATCGTTTACAACTCTGTTACTTACCCATTATGTACATGAGATAAAAACAAGTATCGGTAGCCATTCCAGAAACAAATCTGCACGAAGCAAACATCCAAAGTGAATTGGAATAGGAAGTAGCAAAGTCACCAACACATCCCGAAAGATTTGACATTATCATGGCAGGAACCCGACCGATTCGATCCGCCAAATGCCCAAACAAAATCGTCCCCAAAACTGATCCAATGAAGAAAAGGGATTGACCAACTGCCAGCTGAAAAGCATCGTCACAAACCCAGTTCATCTAAAAGTACAAATTATTATAGAACCAATAAAAAGAAAAATCAAGAACATCTTACCTCAGCTGATATGCTTTCGTAACCAAATTCATATTGATATATCCATTGGGTGCACTTTTCTTCTGAAGCAATTAAGGCCCCCGAATCGGCCAGCTGCAGTTTGGTGCAAGATGGCCGTTCGTATTTGGAGTATAGTGCTTCAATTTCTTCGAACGTATAGTTGGCAATACTTTCATGGTAGCACCTGGAAAATGGTAATCAAAATATAAATTACGTCTCATGCAAAGCAAATTTGAAAGGGAAAAAATGAGAAACGTAAAGTCAACTAATATACCTAAATAAAAAACAAGTAGTATTCTTTTAAGTCTTACATAACCTGACACAAACCGGAATCTGAAACGACCAAATCAGATTCGGAAACACTTTTACTTTGCTGTTGGAAACAAATCTTTAAAACAACAATTTTTAAGAATTTTTTTAAAAGTCATACACAAACGAAAGGATCGACTTCAAATTAAGGGAAATCAGTAGATAAATCCATTGGAACGGAGATTTACTTTTCTAGGAACATCACCGATATCATAGGTTCTATGTTTTCCTTACAGACTTATGGATGCTGTGTTCTTATTTTTAGAAGGTTGCGAAAAAGTTTTAAAAATTAATATACCTTACCAATGAGGTGGAGTGAAGCTTATTATTGTTTGAGCAAAATAGTGCCAGGACGAAAATATGTTTATCAAACCAAACAACGTCAGTAACAAGAACTGATAACTACCGTAATCACCACATTTATTTAAGACCGTTTCGAAGTGCATTTTGACGATTTTCGAAGCAACTTTGTCACTGGTTTCAGTGCCAACTTCCTTCTGATTAAAAAACTTTACGAAAACGTTTTTGGGGCGTGAAATGTTTTAGCAAATTTTTAATAGCATATTTACTCGCAGTGTTTATATTGGTGATTCTTATCGTTGTTTGTCTCCCCTGCTTTATAATTATCTTAATAAACAAGAGATCAAAGCTTCTGACAGGCACAGACTATAGCCTTTCTACACATACTTGAAAAATAGAAAAGTACAAAGTTAAAGGTTTGAAATTTAAAAGATAGTTCAGCCTCGGCATTGTTTTCGCTTTCCCCAGCCATATTTTTTTGGTTTGTTTTTATCTTTGATTAATTGTTGTCGTGTTAATTTGTAAATATTTAGACACAACCAGTAATCTCAAACATTATAAATTTAAAAACAACTAAGTCCCGTTATATTTATTAAAAGTGAATTATTTGTTGTGAACTTAAACCTGGGGACAATTTTTAATTACTTTGGTTGAACAATTAACATTTCATGTGAATTTGCGTATGTGAAATCACGAGAGAAATAAGCTGATTCTCTGAAAACGCTAAGCATTGAAATTCCTTCGGGTTGCTTATAGACACAGACACAGGTGTTGTATTTTCCCGTGGCGTAATGGTAAGCATATCTGCCTGTTACGTTGGAGTTCGAGGTTCGAGCAATATGATGTGCCTGGAATAATATTGCTTTTCTATGAGTAGGTTTGTTCGTTGAACTTTCCCCAGGGTTGACCCAGGTTTTCTTGACAACCCTATATGAGTTGTCAAAAAACCTGGGTTTTCCAGTCCTCAAAAAACGCTTAGCCACAAAATCACCACATCCCTATCATTTGAATAAAAACACATGCCATTTGACAGCCCTCAAATCACCACAGCAAAAACCTAGGGCGAGTTGATGGTAAACATAGGTCAACTCTAGTTCTCAAAAAACACTAAGTTTGACATTCAGGGCGACTTAAGGTTTCTCAAAAAACGCTTTGTGGCGACCCCAGGGCGACCATAGGGCTTCAACGGACACACCTAGTATCACCTTACGCGCGAGGAATTGGCAAGTCGTCCGAGAGTTATTTCACTGCCTTGAAAAGAGTTTCCCGACTAGGATTGACAAAAAACAGAAGATCCCCGTCATTTCTTCATCAGATATCTTTGAGAGAAATGAGCTAATTCCCAGTGCTGCCCGCTCTGTTGTTATTGTAGTCGAGGTGCTGTCACATGAAATTTTGGGTAAAACGTCCTCATCGATGGCCTGCATTGTTTGTTAAGTTAGTCTGTGTTCAGTCAGTTTTTCTGTTTTATGGAACTTTAGAAAGCACTTTAACGATTGCGGATAAAGAGCTTATAAAGAAACATACGTTATCCGGATTGTTAAACAAGATGAGTTTTGAGTAGTGCTAGGTTTCCACTTACCATTTCTTAAATTATAAATTACCTAATTTTCTGTCATGACCTTTGGAAATTGCAAAAATTGACAGTCATTGTACTGACGAACAGCGCCGGTAATTTTTTGTCAGTAAATTTGAGTGACATGTGGAAATTGGCCTTGAAATTGGAATTTAAATTGAATCTGTTGTCAATGAAATGACAAGAAACAACATCTGACCATGTATTTATCTTATATATAAAATTTCCCTGTCACAATGTTAGTTACCGTACTCCTCCAAAACGGCTTTACCGATTTTTACCAAATTTTATATGCGTATTCAGTAGGTCTGAGAATCGGCTACTAATTATTTTCCATACCCCTAAGTGATAAGGGCCATCTACCCTTAACATTGTTTCTTTAATTTACACTCTGACACGAGAATTTCATATATAAGATTTTACAGTCTCAGTGTAAATGTCATATTTATCAATTTAATTTGCTTAAAAATAAATTCTGAAATCAAATTTTTTGCTCAGAGAATTCATTGCGATAACAGTGTAAGTTTTCTTCTTTATTTTTATTTAAATCGAATTGTGTTTTATCAATTTAGTGGTTTAAATTTTAATCGATTTATTTTTGAAAAATTGTTTTTTAAATTTTCGTCAACCATTTGGAAGATTTATTTGTTGATTGAATCGGAATTATATCGAATTATGTTTGATCAATTTTGTGGTTGATAGTTAAAAGTTTTTTTTGGTGGATGGGCGTCGTACTATTCGGGTAGGCTCTGACTGGTGCCAACTTGGCGGCGCCCAGATGCTGTAACTTATAGTACACGTCAATTGTGCTTACTATACCTCCAAGCGGTATCCACTGGGACCTGGGATGCTCCGTCCAGAGCTGACCTGCTAAACTAGTAAGTGCGAGTGTTGACAAGGGAATCCGGAACAAAAGAATTGTGATCGATCAACACTATAATTACTCTGCGAAGAATGACTGACTGCACGAATCTCAGTGGTCTACGAGAGCTTTCGTGTAAATGTTCCAGCGGATGAATTCGAAGGACAGAATCAACGGTGGACTTCAGCAGCCATAAAAGCAGAAACTCCTGAAGGAGCTACTCCAACATATTTGGTTTAAAGGTCTTTCGAGGGCTTTCAATACTAGGACAGGGTATTGAAGTAGAGATGGTGGCGGACGAGCTCCTGGTGAGCCAACGGCAGCACTTACACCCCTGCAGCAGGGTACTGACTTTGGATCTTTCAGCCCTTTGTGTCCGAAGGGATCCAAAAGGACCTGGCCCTCCAGGTTGGGGGTTGTGCGTAGGGTTAACTACCGAACCACGTTAAAAAAGGACAGTTCCGAAACAACTAATAGCCTCGGATAACGATAATGATTTTAAAGTTGACGACCCAAGCAAACGAATAAAGGACAATGACCTCCGGATCTGCTCGTGGAACGTTAGATCACTCAATGGATTACGTGCAGCTGGAGAATTAGCGGACGCCCTGGACTGCTGCAAAGCAGACATAACCGCCATCCAAGAAGTGCGATGGAGTGGACCGGGCATAAAGAAGATGAAAAACTGTGACATCTACTATGGCGACTGCTACAGACAAAAGAAACAGCGCATATTTGGGTGCGGATTTGTCGTTAGAGGAAGACTCAGGGATAAGGTGAATAGCCAAAATCCAGTCAATGAGCGTATAATGAACATCCGCATCAGGGCTAAATTCGCCAACATTAGTCTAATATGCGCCTACGCTCCCACAGAAGAGAAAGACGACGATTCCAAAGACTGTTTCTACGAGCTCCTCGAAGAAACATATGAGCAGTGCCCTAGACACGACGTGAAAATCGTTCTTGGCGATTTTAACGCAACGCTAGGGAAGGAGGACATCTTTGGAAACACAATCGGTAAGCATAGCCTCCATGACAAAACCTCCGAAAACGGACTGAGGCTAATCGATTTTGCTGCGGGGCTAAATCTTGTTGTAAGTAGTACACGCTTCCCGCATCTCAAAATTCATAAAGGTACATGGCGATCAATTAACCGTCAACCAAATTGACCATGTTGCGATCGACGCAAGGCACTCTTCCAGTGTGTTAGATGTTCGAACTTTCCGAGGGGCCAACTTTGACTCGGACCACTACCTTGTTGTAGCCAAGGTACGAATGAGGATATCTTGTTCACGACCAGCACGAACTAACGCTGTGAAGAGATATGACGTCGGAAAGCTACAATCGCAAGAGATTGCCAGTGCCTTTTCCAATCGAGTATCCCTTCAATTATCCTTGAATCCCATGCCGCCAGCATTAAGCATTGAAGACCAGTGGCAGCAAGAAGCCATCAGAACCGCTGCTTCTGAGGTTCTGGGTTTCACTTGGCCACCAAAACGAAACCCATGGCTTGATGAAGAATGCAGGCAGGCAAATACAGCCAAACAAAAAGCACGTCAAATGCTGATGCAACAACGAACAAGGGCTGCTTACGAACAGTATAACGAGATTTACAAGGAGAAAAGAAGCGAGGAACGCCGAATTCTCAAAAGAAAAAGAAGCAGCATGAGAAGCGCTTGTTTGAGGAAATTGAGAGGTGCCATGACAGGAACGAGATTCGGAAGTCTTACGAAAATGTAAAAAGATCCTGCCAGGGTGGCAAACCCCGAACTCAAGCCTGTAAAGACCAGCAGGGAAACATAGTTATAGAGTCACAGTCGCTACTGAGGATCTGGAAAGATCATTTCTGCAGACTGCTTAACGGCGATGAGGACACAAATTCCGCTGTCAGGCAGATTGCCCCATTCAGCTTGGACGATGATCAAGAATGCCGTCCTCTCGACCTAGAAGAGGTTAAGCTTGCCATATACACTTAAATCAAATAAGACTGCAGGTGCAGATGGCCTTGATGCCGAACTTTATAACTATTTGTTCTTATGTCACTTATTTAATATTAATTATCTATTGTTACTCTTTTTACTTCTTATATATAATCTATGTTTGTACTTTTTGAGAAAACAAAAATTCTGTTCTATAGGGACGACTATATTACTCATTCGTGTTGCTGAAGATGACCGATACATCGGTCGAAATGCATTCAAAATAAAAAATTTTAATTAAATTGTTGACTCAAATTCATGGTGTTTTTCATTTTTTCATAAGAAAGTTAACAAGGTAACCTTGTATAAGACCTTAATCATCCCAGTCCTGCTGTACGGCGCGGAAGCATGGACCTTATCGAAAGCGGATGAGGAAACTCTTGGTCGTTTCGAAAGAAAAATTCTCCGAATGATCTTTGTTCCCGTATGCGAAGACAATGTGTGGAGAAGAAGATACAACAACGAGCTGTATGAGCTGTACCGCGACATGGGCATAGCCAGAAGAGTACGCATCGCGAGGCTACGATGGTTGGGAGATGGACCTTATCGAAAGCGGATGAGGAAACTCTTGGTCGTTTCGAAAGAAAAATTCTCCGAATGATCTTTGTTCCCGTATGCGAAGACAATGTGTGGAGAAGAAGATACAACAACGAGCTGTATGAGCTGTACCGCGACATGGGCATAGCCAGAAGAGTACGCATCGCGAGGCTACGATGGTTGGGACATGTAGAGCGGATGGACCCAAACGCTCCGGCTCGTCGGGTGTTCGAAAGCACATTGCAGGGAAATCGCGGAAGGGGAAGACCTCGTCTTAGGTGGCGCAATCAAGTGGATGAAGACCTCAACCGACTTGGAGTGCGAAACTGGAGAGAGCTCGCCCGAAATCGAAATCGTTATAGAAGGATGTTGGTTGAGGCCCAGGTTCACCCCGAACTGTAATGCCCACCTAAGTAAGTAAGTAAGTTAAAAGTTTTATACTTGAAAACCTAACAGCGCAGCGGTGCTTTGTGGTGTGATTTTTTGTTTCCATTTCTATCAACCATTGTCAAATCAAGGAAGTGAAAATAATTTTAATATAGTGTCGATGTTACGGTATTGTGCGTTGACACATATTCTAATCAAATTAAGTTAGATCAATTTTGTGGTTTAAATGTTAAAAAGTTTATACTTAAAAACTTTACAATGGTGCTTTGTGCTGTGATTTTTAGTATTGCATCTCCATCGACCATTGACAAATCGAATAGGTGAAAATTCTCATTTTGTTTTAAACAAGTGATTTACATAACCTTAAAAGTACTCAGCACGTGTCACGAGCTCCAACCACCAATGGCTTTTGTGCTGTAAGTATACTTTTTTCATATAAGTAATTTCATTAATTCTATTTCTATGTGTTTTGTACAGTGAGCAATGCCAAGAAAATGCAAAAGGGCTGATTTGAGCCGCAATACAAGTAGGCCCAGAAGTATGAAAGATAAAAGATCCTATAGAACCGAAGACCAAATCCAGCAACGAAATGCTGATGCACGTGTGAGCATGCAGCAATTGCGTCAAGAACAATCAAATGATACACGATCTGAGCGCAATGAAATTATACGTTTATTAGAACAACGACAATTACGCCGTTTCACGGTTAATAGACTCAGAACAAACGATCAACAACGTGCTTCGTGCTTCGTGCATTTATATCTGATTCACTTTTGCGTCTAGCATTCCAGTATGAGCCCGATATTGAATATTATGCTCATTCAAAAGTGGTAATATGTGTTATGTAATTTTAAGAAATAAACCATAATAACTTAAAAAAAATATTGTTTGGCGTTTGTTATTTTTATATTCCCTTATCGTTCATAGCTCCATGCCTATTTCACGCATATACCACATACTTATACACTTATAATAAGTAAGTTACTTTTTGTCTACACTAGAACTTATCTAGAAACTAGAAATAATTTATAAGCTTATCAGCTAGTACTCTTTAATATCTATAATCGCAAAGTATTTTTTTTTAATTCTTTATGCGTTAAATAAAATGTTTCACCTAAGGAACTGGTCTTTAAATGTCGATTAGATTAGGTAAATGTTTCGTGAATGATCCTGAAGACTGTGTTGTTAGTGAAAGGCGAAACATATCAAACATCGCCTACATGCTAGCACCCGTATGGTAACTGCCAGTCTTTCGGCTCTTGTCCGATGGCTAATCCCACAAAAGTATTTTTTTTTTTTGAGGTGATGTAAGGTTTCACCTTTTCCAGAACAAAATCAAAATCGAGTTCTGACACTCTCATTTTTTTTTAATTTTGGCTCCATTTTACAGAGCTTTGCGTAGAATAGAACCCACTTGAATCTCTGTAGAGGAACAAATTTTGAACCCAGCATTCAGGTCTTTTCCTTTTTTTTACTTTCTCCTCTCCCCCAATCCAGCTCTCATTTTCACAACGAACGAAGCAAGGGCTATCTGCTTCCTATTATTTAAAATTAATAAAAAAAAAAGATGAAAACCTTGCAATACAAAACAAATGTTCGATGAAGCAAGGAGGCAAATAATTTTTAATTTTTAGTGACCATCTACTGACAGTTCAGAAATGACAGCCCATGTAGAGAAAGCTTTTATTGAGTTGAAAAAACTTTTTATCAAAATTTCTTTATCAATGATGATGATGAAATGACAACCAATTTTTTGACAGTAAATGACACAAGTGAAAATTAACTGGCAATTGTATCAATTATTGACAAGACTTTGAACTGTGTACGTCATTTTAGAGACATGTTAAAATCCAGCATAATCCGGTTTGGGAATCATCGCGGTTTAGATTTTGATACAAAGTGACTTTCTCTATCAAAATAAGTTCTCTGGTCAGCATAAAAGGCAATGCTCTTTGGAAGTCTTGTACCATGTTTCAGTTCGTCTGTTTTGGAAATCCCACAAATTCAACATGGCGGATTTATGCGAAAAGAACCGTTCTCTTCAACTGCGATGAGTCCCTATGGCTGCGAAGCGAATATGAGCATAGACAAGCCCAAACGTCTATTGCTCTCCTCATGGTAAGGAAATTGTGAGTGTAAGTGTTGCTGTTTCTGCAACCATTCTTACGAAGCCGTTTGAAGTCAGCATAAAATTGTAGGTCTTAACAATGCGTTAGAACCCGATGTTTTCGTAGGTGGAGCCACCCTATTTATTCATTTGAGCAAATTTTGGCGAATAGAACAGTACATTTCAGCCTTCTGATAGAGACATGGCTAAATAAATAAATAGGGTGGCGCAACAGAGTGAGGAGCCTCAGCCTTAGGGACTAGCACATTTCTCACAACCATGCCTTGTGGCGAAATGGAGTTGACTTACAATTTTCTGCCAGTTCCCAACGGCTAAACGTAAAACGTAGAACTTGCCAATTCCTCGCGAAAGGCGATACCCGTGGGAAATCATTTTTGCCTCTGTCGGGATTCGACCCACAAACCTCTGGGTTAACAGCCGACATGCTAACCATACCGCGACGGGTACCACAAAGACATAAATCTTAAATATTAATACCAACAGACTTATACCTAAAAAAAAACACTCAAAACAGTACAAAAAAAAAGAGGGAGAAGACTGCTCCAAAAAAAGATGGGTGTGCGTTCTTGATGAAATATCTGCATTGGATGATCAGAACCTTACTTAAATTTAACCACATGTTCATTGGAACTATAATAAGATTTTCTTTTTCCAAAAATGGCCATTGTTAGCCAATTTTTCAAAAACTACGAAAAAACATGTGTTTTTTCCATATTTTTTGCCAAAAAAAGTTCCACTCATAATTTCAAAAATCGAACGATTTGCGTATATCTAAAAATGTTGCTAAGGTTCGGTTGAATAGCTTCGCCAAGAAGCTTGATTTCGAGAAAAACCATTTAAAGTTGTCCTTAACAAAAAATTGTCATATATGAAGGCTGAGGTAGCTTTGTAAACGTCACCCAAAAGTACAGAGGGGGGAGGCAAAAAAACCTAATTTAAAAGTGTCGTATTTGACGGACGGCCTCTTAGACATGGTTGTAAGAAATGCGCTAGGCCCTCTGGTTCCTCGCTCTGTTGAGCCTCACTATTTACTTATTTTATTTATTGATCTTTGAAAAAAAAAATCTTGAAAATAGCCTTTAATTGCCTGTCCAAAGGGGGAAGTCCCCTTTAACAAACAGCAATACAGAAAGTAAAGCAAGTCATTTTGAATGCAGTCGACTCCGTTTAACTTGAACTCTAAAATTGCAGAAAAATTGTTTCACTCAAACGGAGTTCCCATTGGAACGAACTTCGGATAACTCCAACTAGTTTCACATAAGCAGAATTTTATGAAAGAAAATGCCTTTGTTTCTTTAGCTTTAGCTTTGTCAATCAAAAGTTGACCGGTAAGTGCCATATCCTTGGCTCTCACGTTTTTAAAACACAACAGAAGGGCATCTACCAAATTTTTTTGTGCTCCATAGATCGTAATCTTTTTCCAGCCATATTTTGGTTCTCTGCAGCAACGTTTCAGATGACTTATTGTCCAAACGTTGACCGACTGCATTTAAACTCTTTGCATAGTTTTTTTTTCTCGATTCACCCGCTCAAGCTCTATCCTAAATTTTCTGCCTGTTCTTGAAGGTTAAATTTGTGCATTTTGTGATTTATTTTGTTTTGTCTGTGACTATGTACGTACACTGTACTACATACATTTTCTTTGCTCTAAAAGCAATAAAAATATCACATCAATAACCGTTCGTCGTGGCTGTGTAATGAGATAGATGACAGATATACAAAAGAAATTAGCATTTTGACATTTCAAATTGAAAAGGTCTGTGCGATAGAAAATTTGGATCCGGATCTGATTAGGTAAAAAACTTCATATCAGTTAAGATTTTTTGTTTCGATTAAAATGATTTTTTACTTAAGCGAAGCTAAGTTATCCGAAGTAATTTGCATGGGACTTGATGAAAAAATTTCCCAATAACCAATTTTTTCAGTTCACCGGAGTTCAATAAAGCGGAGTCGACTGTATGTACAGCCAGATAAAATCGACATTTTTATTTGTTTGTAAGCAAATGATGAGTGAACGTCCTATTGATTGCTAACCCGTTTAATTAACATTCGAAAAAAAAACACTTTCTACCAGATCGCATTTTTTGATCCAGATTTTTATATAAATGCCAACACCTGAAACAAATGATCAGACAGATTCCAACAAATACTCAAGCTAATTTATATCATTGAATCAAAATCGATGTATTCAAAATGAAAGTGAGTTCATTTACTATTTCAACAAAACTGCATAATTATATTTAAATTTGTTTGTAGATATTTCTGATTGTTTTTGCGATTCTCTTTGCCGCTGCAAATGCTGTGTCCGTTTCACAAAAACAATTACCGTGTACTTCTTCTCGAGGACCAGCAGTGATTCGGAATAGTGCTAACCCAGCTGTTCTGCCGTGTTATACGATAAGCACACCAAAACTTAGGACTTAATGCTAAAAAAAATGTGTGTACATAGACATGTAAACTAAGTATAATGAACAATAAAAAAAACAAGTGATTTTTTATGTTAACTGGTTTAAATTTAATCAGCGACTATATAAGTAAAGGGTAATTCAATAGAGTTCATATGATTTCGAAGTGATGTTTCGGCCGTTTGAAATATGTCGTGATCTGTCACTTGTTTTTTATTGTATTGTATTCAGTAGTGTTTACAATTTCATCATGGAGAGATATATGTACGCAAGAACAACGTTCAAGTTCAAACTAATCGCTCTCCATTGCAACTTTTCGTCTGCTTTCGCCATTTTATTGCGACTGTCTCAAACCACAACCTGACGGATTTTGAGAAAGAATTTGGGTTTGCATCCATATGAAATTGTTCTCAGTCAAGAACTGAAGCTAGTGGACCACCGTAAACGTCTTGAATTTGCTGATTTTGCTTTGGAACAACTTGAAAAAGATAAGAATTTTTTTCAGAAAATCATTTTCTTTCAAATTGAACCTGGCAACACCGTTACTGTCAATGGAGAGCAGTGTAGATCGATGATAAGCAACTTTTTATGGGCGAAATTATAAGAAGTTAATCTTGAAACATTTGGTTCCAATAAGACGGGGCTACGTGCCACACAGCAAATGCAACAATTGAATAATTGCGAGAAAAGTTTGGAGACTCGATTATTTCAAGAATTTGTGTTATTGAATGGCCTCTAAGAAGTTGTGATTTAACACTATTCGACTATTTCTTGTGGGGTTATTTGAAGTCATTGGTCTTTCGAAATAAAACAGACTCTCTTCAATCCTATCAACTTAGGAAGACAACTACCTTGTTTTTTCTTCTGATCCTTTCAACTCTGACGTCTCTGAAAGTATCCATCTTCTATCGACCCTTGACCACTTCCATCCCCCTCTTTCTCTTGTCTTCTCCTTCGATAAAGTTATCTCCACGGTAGATTAGGAAGTCTCCCTTCTTCTTAACTACCGTAAGGCTGATTTCAATCAACTTAATGTCTTGTTAAATCAGATCGATTTTAACCTTTCCTAAAATGCTCGAACTCCCATCGACATCGCTCTTTCTTTCTTCTATACTACCATCTTCGAATATATCATCCAGACTGTTCCTCATTTACCACAAAAAAATTGTATGTCATCTCCCCCATGATATATTAAAGAGTTGCGTACACTTCGAAACCTTAGAAATAAGTTATGGAAAACTTACGTAAAATCAAATTCTTATATTGATTACTTAAATTATCAACAAGCTTTCTTCAACTTTTCATCCTTATCCGAAATTCTTTACCACAATTATCACAACAAGTCTGCAATTATAAAATGCAGACTTGTCTTATCTATGACCCTAAACGTTTCTATCAATTTATTAACGTTAAGAGAAAATCGGATGGGCTTCCTTCCTCTTTCAACCATCTTAATACTTCCTCTTCAGATCCTGCTGTGCTCTTGAACATGGCTACGAGGTTGACGTAATCACCACGGACTTTTCGAAAGCTTTCGATAAAATCTCACACCATATAATTTATCTGAAGTTAGGTGCCTTTGGATTTCCCCCGCATTTTATCCAATGGGTGAAATCCTATTTAGAACACCGCATCCATAAGGTATTGTTTAGAAGTTTCTTATCTATTCCTATTTCTGCCTCCTCCGGTGTGCCTCAAGGTAGCCATCTCGGTCCTCTCCTCTTTGTCCTTGCTATCAACGATGTCCATATGATTATTTCGCACTCAAATCTTTCAATCTATGCTGATGATATAAAAATTATGAAGTCAATATCGACACCTCGTGATAATTGTTTACTTCAACATGACTTAGATTCTTTTCTTAATTGGTGTCATAAGAATCTACTTGATCTTAATGTGAATAAATGTCAATTCATTACTTTTTCACGAAAACGAATACCTACTCTCCCTCGGACTTATGGTTTTTGTGGGGTTCCCGTTCTAGTTGTTTCTTCTATTCGAGACCCTGGAGTTTTTTGCGATAAAGAGCTCAACTTTCGTTTCCATATAGACCAAATTATCGCTAAGGCGAACTCTTCCCTTGGTTTCATAAAACGGTGGTCTTAAGAATTTTTCAATCCTTGTGTAACCAAATCACTATACATCACTTTTGTCAGACCTATCCTAGAGTACGCATCTCAGGTTTGGTCCCCCAATCAAATCACTCAGTCACATAGAATTGAAGCCGTCCAACGTAGATTCCTTCGCTTTGCCTTACGCCATCTACCGTGGTCAAACCCTCTCATCCTACCTCCATACGAAGATCGTTTACAACTAATTCAGTTACAAAGCCTAGCCAAACGTCGTGCAATTGCTGACATACTTTTTGTACACCAAATAATGACTGGTGCAATTGAATCTCCCGCTCTCCTTGAAAATTTTTACCTTAATACCAATCCTCGTAGTCTACGGTCCATCCCTTTTTACAACCTTCCCACTCACCGCACTAACTATGGCCATTTCAACCCCATTACTCGAATGCTGCGCTTAGCCAATGGTGCACAAGATATTCTTGATTTCAACGCAAGCTTACCATCTCTTAGAAATAAATTATCCTCTAATCATTTTCAACTTCCTAATTAAATGTCCCTTAGCTTCTCAATTATATTAACTTAATTTAATTAATATTTATTGTAAATAGTATTTAGTACTTAAGAAAGTAATTTTTGTAAATATTTAAGTTTTCTTTTTATTTGTATGTATGTTGCTTGAATTAAGCCAGATAAATAAATTAAATAAATTAAAATCAATATTGAACGTGGCATTCATGACATACGACTTGATTTTGTGGAAAATCAAACGTTTAAGCAAATCAGGGGTCGAATTATTGCGTCAGTGATCGAGTGAGTGAGTACCATTTTTCTTTCAAAATTCGCTCTATATTAAACAACATCCTTCTGCAGTTCATTTATCGGCATCATTTAAACAAAATTCAAGAGAATTTCAATTTGTGGTACGAAAGTGCTCGATAGCGCGAGAAGTACTGCCAAAAACACCTAATTCAGTCACGTACTACTCGATCACGTGTGCGGTAATTCACCCCAGTCTTTGCTTAAGTCATTGTTTTTACATATGTAAGCCAAGTTTATAATTTTATCAAAAATTATTATTGAATTTTTAGAATTATCATGCATTTATTTTCCTTGACTACACTTGTTTATTATCATATCACATTTTTTTAATTGTACCTGTACCGACACAAAATATAATTTTTCCATCAAATTTCTGTTGAACCGCATGCGTTGGATAATATAATTGATGGCCAACTTGCTTATCCGATACATTAAGGTATAATTTTATTATACAACAACTAGGCAAACTATCCGATGTTGCATTTAATTTAAAATTTTCATTGCTTTTACCTAACCTCTATAATTCTGAATTATCGGAGGTCGCTGAGTATTTCCCGATATAGTTGTGCTTTTTTTAAGAATTTAATTTTACTCTATGTTCAAGTGTCACGCTCATCGTTGTTGTTATTTTTGTGGGATTTTGTTAGAAAATGCTGGTTTTAATTATAGAAGATCTGAATGTTACATCTTGTTGCACTGTCAAAATAAATCAATTGTTTTCCGTAATTTGAAGGGAAGAAAAATTGAAAAGGCAAAAAATGAAAGAAGAAAAGAAAAAAGTTGTTTTAACTTCTAGTCACACACACGACTGCCGATCGTATATCATGGAGATGATAGAAAAGCTTAACATTGAGGGCACAGAGACATCCCGAGTATCTGCCTTTATTTGCCTCGCCAGGAAAGGAACTTTCATGCCAATGTCACCAAACAGAATGCCAACTGACATGCATATCGCTACGTGCAATCTTATTGTAATTTTCACTGAGTGCGAAAAATAAACTTTTCTTTCAACTTATTATCTGCTTTTAATTATACCACTTTTGTTCGTTACATAATTAAGTTAAAACTGACCCTCTAGTAGCATCAGCGAAATCTTTATACATACAGGAAAGCATACCACTTTATCGACCTATTGAGAGAATACGAAAACCTTCCAGCAGTTTCTAGCAGTTTGTATTTTAGGTCTTCCCCAATGTGTATGAACCTTTTAAGTTTTTAAAAGACCAATAAAGTACAAAAAAAATTCTTGTAAGACTTACTTACTTGGGTGGGCATTACAGTTCGAGGTGAGCCTGAGCCTCAGCCAGTACTTTATGATAATAACTTCGATTTCGTGCGAGATCTCTCCTAAGAAACTCTAAGTCGGCTGAGTTTCTTCCACGTGATTTCGCTACCTAAGATGATGTCTTAACCTTCCGCAATTCCGCTGCAATTCACTTTAAAACCCCATCGAGCCGGGTACTGACTTTTGAACAATTATTCGTCTGGTGTTGACTTTTGAGTTTTGTATAATCTCTTCAAGTATGATGTTAAGAAAGAAATCGTTTGTCACCTTGTCAGCTTGACTGAAGCCTTTTCGACATCAAATGTCTCGGTGAGTTCTTCCCCACCTTGACGGAGCAGCGTAAGTTCTCCAAAGTCGTCCTGCACAGTCGTACGAGTCTTGCATGAATGCCAAAATTAGACATGGCTCTCTACATCTCTTCTCTGTAAATACTATCATACGCGGCCTCGATAAAAAAAATAATGGTGTACATCGAAATTATAATCTCGGGTTTTTTTCCAAGATCTGCCGTAATGTGAAAATTTGGTCTATTGTGGACTTTTCTGGTCTAAAACCCTTTTGTGATCCCGTTTTTAAGACCGGGCATACGATACTGAGGTTCCATTCATCGTGCATGCTCCCTCTCGTTTATATTATGCAGATCAACTGGTGTTTAGCACCCTTGAAAAGTTTGACACCAAAGCCATATGCACCTATAGTAATACTTGATTTAAGTTTGCATATGACGAGACCGCCATTAAAGAAGTTATTCAAAGTCAGGATGATGGCGCTCTTGATCTTCATCCAAATTGAATGGGGTATTCTGCCTGAAAGCGGAATTAATGTCTTCATCGCCGTTAAGCAGTCTGCAGAAGTGATCTTTCCTGATCCTCCGTACCGACTGCGACTCTATTACGATGCTTCCCTGTTGGTCTTTACAGGCTTGAGTTCGGGGCTTGCCACACTAGTATGATCTTTTTTCAATATGACAAATCTTCCGAATCTCATTCCTATCATGGCATCTCTGAATTTCCTCAAACGAGCGCTTCTCATGCTGCTTCTTTTAATTTTTGAGAATCTGGTGGGTGTTCTTCAATTCTCTTCTCTTTGCAAATTCCGTTATACTAGTCGAAAGCTGTACTTGATCTCTTTTGCATCAACATTTGTCGTGCTTTTTGTTTGGTTGATGGTTGCATTCTTAATCAAACCATGGTTTTCCTTTTGGTGGCCGAATGAAACCCAGAACCACAGATTCTGCGGTTCTGATGGCTTTTGAGAACCCTTCTGAAAAAATGCTTGAAAGCCACATTGCCATAAAAATCATTCCACAATGACAAAGGAACACAGGAACAACCTGCCATGTACAACTTAACTGAATTCAATTCAATTTGCTGACTTGCATCTGCTCTGACTTCTAAAGAGTGGGCCCTCTAGTGGTTTCCTTTAAAACATACACTGTTTTGAACTTTTCGAAGAGAAGATTTGGCCGAAAAGAATCACTCACCGTGATTGCTTACTCCATTGCAAAATGTTCATGAGACTGACATGATAGTGGATAACACCCAATCTTCTAACGCACAGACGAGAATGTAGCAGCTGCAAGTGTGATACTTTGTCCACGAACTCATGTCAACGTTTCGGTTAAGGATGAGCGTTACAGAGCCAAACTAACTGAATTTTACTAACTGAAATTTTATCCAAGAATTTGGTTGGCCTCTGAATTATGCAGAATGACACATAATTCCACACAGCCCATGTCACAACCGATCTTTTCCGCACCAAATTCGAATTTTATAATTGTGCTTTCAGACGTATTAGCGATGTGCTGGGATTTGACTCCATTAAACAGTGAAAACCCGAAGTTATGCCAACAATCCGGAAAGAATTCGAACACTTAAGGCTAATACAATCCATACAATCTGTTAGCTACCGCCCGAATATGGGGGTGACAGAATGGGCAAAGTCACCCGAGGCAGACACTTGAACGACCGAAGATCTGTTTCGTAGCATTATTGTTCTTTTTTAATTCCTAACTCGTTATTGACAACATTTCAGTACATTTTGGAACAGTTTTTATTGGAATTGAAAATTTTCATTTTCTATCCCTGATTGGCTCTACTGATTTTAATCTGCAAATGCATGCCGCATTGCTTTTATCAATTTACCAATGTTTGTTTTGCTATGCTCCATTCTTTTTTAAAGTGAGTGCTTCCCTGAATGAAACCAATGGAAAGCAACATTATAAAGAGTTTAGGGGTAGTCTAGAGGAGCGTCGAACAATGCCTTCGATACTAATCGTTTCTACTTGGGATTCTTATGCCTTATATGAGAGACTAATTTTCATACATTATGTCTTATTCAATCGGGCCGCAGTTACTTAAAGTACCAACTTAACTTCAGCTTTATGTCAAGAAGCCTATGGAATATTAACGGTCAACGTCCATGGATGGATGTTCTTACTCATAACACACAACACTAGACACTTTTGTATTCATAGACAACTGGGAGTTTCAACCATTTTTATTTATTAATACTGCCTGTTGGTACCGGAAACGTGACCATCAGCTTTAAGAATATTGTTTGAGAATAAGTATCTTACCAATGGGATGGAGTGAGGCCTATAATTGTTTGAGCAAAGTTATGCCACGATGAAAATGTACTTATCACTCCAAACAACGCTATTAATAAAAACTGGAAGCTACCGAAATCACCACATTTACTTAAGACCGATTCGAATTCCATACAGCGATTTTTGAATTGCATAAGGCGTTTTTTTGGTTTTTACTTCGGTTTTTGTCCAAGTTGCGTTGTTTTTAAAAAAATTATTGAAAGATCAAAGAATCTTACAGCACATCATCACTGAACTGAATCAAACAAAAAAATAACACTTAACCAAAAACAATTCGAAAATGATGTCCGAAGCATATAAATACGAAACGGAAGTTGAGATTCAAATAATTTTATAATAAGCTTTGAAGTAAGATTTTAAATATTCCATGAGTAGATAGCTTCTGGCAGCTTTCTTTACTAACTCCGCAATAAATATGGGGTAGATTTGCTACTATACCGTTTGTATGCTTATTTGTAGCTCGAAATTATTTGTAGCTTGTGCCGGAATCACGACAGAACTTTTCCCTAATTCACTTACACACGATATTCCCATTGCACGACAGTCGACAGATATCATGACGTGTATGCGTAGTTTTAACTCAATCTAGCAGACAGGCCCACATCCGATAGCTACGTATGAATGCGGACTATACAATGCAGTTATGTGCCTTGTTGTAGGCGGTAGTTGTAACTTCACACCGAACTTAACTTCACTTCCTCACTTATCACAAATTCAAACACGCATGTTTAGAAGATATGTATAATTATCATAATGAATTTAATTCCATATGACACAAAATAAGCAGCTTTAAGAGATCTTCAGATTCTCTAGTCAGCAGTTTGTTGCTCTCAATTAAATCTTCAATTTTCGAATCGAAGAAGAGACTCAAGACAAGAGTTAAGAATAACAAGCAAGATTTAAGACAATCAAAAATTAAGAGGAAAAAAACTGAGACTTAAATTATGTGACGATCTTGAATGGCACGCATTCGTTTTTGTGCTCACTGACAAGGCAGCAATGATCACGACCCGCACCCCGAAGCCTTAAATGCAAAATGTCGTCCAAAACCTATGTACAAAGTATCTACAAAAAAACTATAAATGGTTGCTAAACGAATGACCATATACTAAACTAAGCACCCTTGGATCACTAAAAGTCAAGGTACATAAAACAATCTTTCTTCTTAACAAAAAGAGGAGGGCGCAATAAAGCTATGGAAACCTCAAGGCCTAACGCATTTCAAGGGCCTACAATTCTATTCCGATTTCAAATTGCTTTGTGAGAAAGCGCTTTTTATTGCAGTGCTAATTACGGTTACGGAAATAAGTCCACGGGAGCTAAGTCCACTGATTTCCCATTCAGTGGGAGTTAAATCCACTTTAGTAAAGTGGCAGTGTAACCCACGCTAGGTGGAGATCTAATTCCGAAAAAATTTGTTTTTAGGAATAAGAAGAATCCTTGAATGTATACTAAATACCCATAAGTGAGTGGAGTTCGTTCCCACCTAGCATGGAAATCAAGGCCACCCACTTTAGTAAAGCTGATTAAGTTCAATTGGATTTATTTACCTGCTCCATTCATTACTCTCTGAGAAGTTGCCAATTCTTCGCAAAAGAGGATACCCGTGGAAAAATAATCCTATTTTCTGATGGAATTTGAACCTGGAACCCCCAACGCGAAAAGCAAGACATGTTAACCATTATGTCACAGACACCACAAGGTTTTTTGACGATATCGTTTATGCGAGACCTGTTGTGTTCTGTCTCAAAACTCAACCATCAATCTACCTCAGATGCTATTGTGGTGAAGCCAGTTAACTTGAGATATTATTTTGTTCTGTATCGCTTTCATTTGTGTATATTAAGTTCGTTTAGTTTTGAGCTAATCAAATTAAGTTCAAATCGGCTATGGTTTTATAATTAAAGCAAACAAATATTCAACAGTCTACTACTCAAAATTTTATTTATATATGTATATATATCAGTGACGAAGCGTCCATATAAGTCGATTGTTCCCGAATTACCTTTTGAAATTCACATCCGAAACATCTTAGACTTCTGGCAACATGAATCAAACTTAATGATACACATGAACTCGCTGCCAGCATTCTTTTAAAACGCAGATTCTACTTTCCACGTTATTTATGAACATGTTGCTAGAATTTGTTCTGAATACGAAATCACAATGAAGTTGCCAAGCCGGCCGTTGCAATAAACAAAAACATCGTTTTGAAACGTTCAAGCACAAAGTACCTATTGAAAACTACTACAGAATTTCTTTCTACATTCCGTTTCTTTATACGTTCATTCCTCAACTCAAAAGTCGGTTCTCGGAACACAAATCCATTTTGCAAAGTTTCGGGCAATTGTTTCTTAAACAAAAATTTAGCGAAAAGAAATGCGCTGACTTCTACACATTTTACGAAGATATATCGGATTGTTCGAAAGAAAATTTTCTGTCAGAAGTCAAGATGTGGAAACATCGAATACACGGCCAGAACATCCAAAATGAGTTTAATGCTTTACTGGTCGGTATCTTTCGATCAAAAATTTACATGTAAAAAAGTTTATATGTGACGCTATCCGAGAAAAGGCCCCTTCTAGGCAAAAGTGAAAGCTTACACGGCACGCTCTGAAAGGCGCTAATGTACCACTCAAACCCATGTAAAAAACCGTTTCTCTGAATTTATATTTTGTGAAATAATAGCGGTGTTACAATTTCTGATGGCGCTTCATGAATATTAAGTAAAAGAACTTACGTAATCAATCATGATCCTACAACCGATTTTTTGCCTACTAAGTCCCTTTTATCGGATCGAGTCACATATGCCAACATCAATCTGACGATATTTTTCAGGTTATCAATAGTAAGTCGTTCAAGAAAGTCGATTATATTTTGCGAGTCTTGGCAGTACTACCTGTGACTACAGCAACTCCAGAACGATCATTTTCGATGTTGAGGAGGATCAAAACTTACCCGAGAAATACGATGGGACAGGAACGACTAAATGGTCTTGCTTCTTTAAATATCCATACCCATCAAAAAAAGCCTCGAAAATTTACTAGTGTTTGAGCTAGCGTGCTCTTCAGTTTTTTATGAAATCCTAACTAATATTATAAATGTGAAAGTCACTCTGTCTGTCCGGCTTTCTATGTTACCATCTCCCGCCCAAACTACTGAACTCATTTAAATAAAACTTGATACAAAGATAGTCTAAGACTTAAGGAAGGACATAGGCTATATATTTTATCCCTAAATTCCCACGGGAACGGGAACGTTTACGGGAATTTAGAAACTACAACACCGATCTCAAAAATGTTTCCACCGATAGAATGCTTCACTATCCCAGAGTAACATAAACTTTAATTAATCCCAATATTCCTACGGGAACGGGAGTCCTTACTAATATAATAAGAGTGAAAGAAGCTCTGTCTGTCCGTCGTTCTATGTTACCATCTCCCGCCCCAACTAATAAACCGATTTGAATGAAATTTTGTACAAAGATTGTTATGAACTTAAGGAAGGACATAAGATGTATTTTATTCGAATATTCCCACGGGAGCCGGTCCTTACTATTATTATAAATGCAAAAGTAGCTCAGTCTTTTCACATTTCTATGTTACCATCTCCCGCCCAAACTAATAAACCGATTTAAATGAAATTTTGTACAAAGATTGTTCAGAACCTGAGGAAGGACATAGGTTATAGATTTTCTCCCTATATTCCCACGGGAACAGGAACGTATACGGGAACTTTGACACTACAGCACCGATTTAAAAAATTCTTCCACCGTTGGAATGCTAAATAATCCCGGAGTAACATTAACTTCAAGTCATCCACATATTCCTACGCTCAAAATATTCCTACGGAAACGGAAGTCCTTACTGATATAATAAGTGCGAAAGTAGCTCTGTCTGTTCGCCTTTCTATGTTACCATCTCCCACCCAAGCTAATGAATAGATTTAAATGAAATTTTGTACAAAGATGGTCTAGAGCCTGTGGAAGGACATAGGCTATATATTTTATTCCTATATTTCCACGGGAATGGGAACGTATACGGGAACTTAGAAGCTACAGCACCGATTTCAAAAATTCTTCCACCGTAAGAATGCTACACTATCCCTGAGTAACATAAACAGTAAGTCATTCCCATTATTCCTATGGGAACGGTCACCATATTCCCACGGGAATGGGAGTTTTTATTAATATCATAAGTCTGAAATGAAATCCATCTGTCTATTTTTATTTGTTATCAAAAACCGCCCAAACTATTGAACCTATTTATATGAATTTTGGTACAGAGATATAGTCTTGAGCCTGAAGATGGACATAGGCTATGTATGTTATCCCTGTATTCCCACAAGAATGCAAACGTTAACGGGAACCTAGAAACTGCTGAACTAATTTCAAGAAGTATTTCCCCGTTAGAATGCTACACTATCTCAAAATAACATCAACTTCAATACATCCCCATATTCCCATGGGAACGGAAGTACTTACTAACACTATAGATCCGAAATCAACTCAATCTGTCTGTTTTGTTTTGTTACCATCTACCGCCCAAACTATTGAACTTATTTTTATGAATTTTGGTGCAGAGATAGTCTTGACTTGAGCCTGAAGAAGGACAGGGTCTGTATTTGTTTTCCCAATATTGCTACGGGAACGGCAACGTAAACGGGAACCTTGAAGCTACTGGACCGATTTCAAAAGTTCTTTCATCGTGAGGTGATTTCTGTCAAATTGTCTATTACACAGTTGACCTGAGAAGAAATGTCTATCTTGATCTTCAAATAAATATTGGCAATCAGTAATGCCTGTGGGAAAAGTCGATTTCGGCCCCGACTAATGAGATAGTTAACCAAATAAACTTATAAATTATGTTTGACGTATTGGGGGATGTTGTCGAATGTCTATCAGTTGACAATATTATGGACACTGAGAAAGTCACATCACACCCTATAGAGTTTCTCAATGCCTTAGAATTATCAGGAGTGACTGCAAGTTGTAGTTCCAGTGCCAATAATGAGTAATCTTGAACTGTACACAGCTACAAATTACACATCTGGGATGCGGCATTATAAAAGTTTTAATGATGACTGGAACAGCGAAGTAAGAAAACTATTGATTCCCCGTATTTCTTTAGTTCCCACTGATTAATCATTTTAATTTAAAAGAGTGTATCAAACTCGCAAAACTTTTTTATTTGACAAAAGATGAGAAAAGTAAGAACTTCTTGTGCAAAAATGTACTTAAATAAAATATAACAATAGTTTACTAAAACGCATGAATGTGTCTTATTTGCAAAATAAGTAGCCTAAAAAATTAAAAATGCTGCCGAAAGTCACTCTTCCACGTGGACGAAGTCGCGGGCACAGCTTGTGTAATAATAAATCAATAAAGTTCTTTAATTTTTAAAATAATAATATTACTTCTCCTTTACTTTTTGTCTTGCTCATGCTATATTTTTCTGTCCCGTAACAAAATTTGAAAATTAGAAGCCGATAAATGTTACAAATAACATCTTTTATTTTCCCGATTGGGAGGTCCGAACCCGAACCGCTAACTAAACACGACATTACTATATGATAGAGAATACGATTGTAAGTGGGTCCTACAATTCTGTCTGTCGGTCGGTTAGTCTGTATATTTCTTTGTCCATATATAGATCTTCTGGTTGAACCACTTCACAGATTTTCTTAAAAATTTGCAGTTAGGGTCTGTGAGGCAGCCCATTGAGGGGTTTTTGGAATTATGTCCTGAAATAACGGTACTTGCCATACTACCGATGACATGATAATGGTTAGATTAGGTAGAATGGGCTGACGGTTGATCTTATTTCCACCACAATAAGATCAATTAAGATTCATTGTGATACCCTGGTATGGTCAATTTTTTACCTTTTTGTGGCCTTAATGAAGTTTAACAGCCTGTTTCTTGGTGTGTCTGATAATAATCCTTCCAGTTCGTATATTTTTTTCGAAAACGGCTCCAACGATTTCGATAAAATTATATTTGATGGGCTATTTCTTAAGGGGTTCGGCCACCCTAGAATTTTCGAAAAATCGATTTTTTTTTTAATTTCCTTAGGACCTTAAAATTGATGTCCCAAAAGATTATGGCCGAGAAAAACCTTTAGGTACTCCATTTTCGAATTTTTTATTACAAGGCCGTCTGGTCCGCAGCGAGCTCCTTTTGTGAGCGCAAGGGGGAAGATACGTAAGGGGAGTAAAGCATGTATACGGCAGTTGTTACTGAAAATATTTATTTCCTGACTAGTCTAAACTAGAGTTAGATTTGTCGAACGTCTCTTTCCTGCATCGCAGATTAAAGGTATACTAAAATTATTCATTATTTTCTACTACTCAAAACTTTAAACGCGTTTATCTCAATACTGTACTTTTTAAGTTGGCCGGACTTGTAACTCAACCAATTTTCAACCGATTAACTTGAAATTTTAAACATGTCTTGAAATATACATTGTCTATGTCATTGTCTCCTATGTACGTAGGATTTTTGTTTATATTGCGTAGTTCACTTGTTATTAACAATTTTCTGACAATTTTTTAGGCAAATTTTGCACTTTTCACTTTAGAAGGGCGGCATTTGGCCAAAAATCAATATATCGCAAAAAATCCTACGTACTTCTATAGTAGTTATTATATATAATCGAAAAAATTCATTTGCTCATTATTATTTAAAAAATTACATGAACTGTTGGTCCGGCCGTGGACCTCAAAAGAAAAAGACGTCGCTGACGCAATATTTTGTGTGATTTCATAAAGTTTTCATAATTAATGTGTACTTGGCAATCCTGAACCACCAAATGTATTATGAAGAACTAATACTTAATCCTTGTACTCCCCAATTTTGATATCTTACTAAGCACACAATCGAAAGTTCGTGCCCATTTTGGTAGATACATATTCAAGCTAGTTGAAGGTTTAAAAGCTTTTAAAGATCGTATGTATCCGAAGACGTCACTTTAAAGTTAGAAAAATAAATATAAGCCTAAGCCCACTCTCTAGCCTTGAAAATATGTACATACGCTGTTTACAGACACATAACAATTCGGCGCGGATTCTTATTGGAGGATCTAGAAAACGAGAACATAGTCTGACGTCTGAGTATAAAAACTGTCTCACATAACGTCGCCGCTCAACAATTTTGATGACTGACAACTTTTTTAATCTTATTTCATGCATGCACCCAATCAATGGTTTTGTGTAAAGGTAGGGATGGTGGGTTGCTCTGACATAAGACCATACGACATAAGGCCATATTCGAACATATGGCGTTAAGACGCTTTGAATTGTGACTTAAGGCCATATTCGAACATATGGTCTAATGACGCTTTCTAAAGCGTTTTAATGCCATTATGGTCTAATGACCCATTCTTCCGTTTCCCAGTTAAAAAAATAAACACCAAACATAATAACAACGAAACTGAATGTTTGTTTTATTCCAAGTAAAAAAAACATCTCCTTACGTAATTGCAAATATAAATCTTTGATAATCAAATTAACAACTTAAATTTCAAGAAAGTATTTTAAGAATATATTGTTATATTATTTTCCACTATTCTTCTGCAAAAAGAACAGAGGGTTGGATTTTTGTTTTTATTGTCATTTTCTGTAGTCCAAGCAAGACATTCTAAGCACAATTTAAAGTGCAACAGTTATGAGTTTGACGAAAAGTTTCCATTGATCGGAGAAAACTTGCATTCATTCATTCATTCAAGTTTATAGATGAAAAAAGTTTCAAAGAGGAGTATGGATGTGTGGTGTAAAAATAAAAATTCGCTCGAATTCTTATCTTTTTTTGTTTTGGCTTTCTACTCACGATAGAGTAATGAAGATAAGAGCGAAGCGGAAAAAATTTTCCCAGAGGAGTAAATTCGCGCGAATTTTTATTTTTACACCACACATCCATACTCCTCTGGGAAAATTTTTTCCGCTTCGCTCTTATCTTCATTATTCTATCGTGAGTAAAAAACCAAACGAACATAATTTGCCTCAGGATAACAACGGGCTTTTTGTTGGTGAACATAAAAAATGTGCGCACAAATGTTGTTGAGAATTTCTTAGTATCGTACGAATATTTACAATCATGACACACTTTTCTTGACAAAAGTCTCTTGAAATTTGCTATCGTACGGTTATCCAGAAAGGAACAAATTAATTTTTTTCTATAAATGCGAAATTCTCGCGATAAAGAAAATGATTTTGTTAAAATTTGGTATTTTGAATACTTGGATTGATATTTACATTTATAAACTTATTTGAAATCCGGAATATAAAGCCATTTGCTGCCTTTAGAAAGCCTTCGCAAAAATTATAATTATATATAAGCTCTTTAAGTTCCATTTTTTTCTAAATTGTAACGACCGCTTGTGCAACTGATTAAGAAGAATCTAATGATTTGATGAAGGTATGAATGAATGAATGAATGCAAGTTTTCACTGATCAATGGAAATTTTTCGTCAAGCTCATAAGTCATAACCGTTGCTTTTTTTTTGTAAGATTGCACATTGTGTTTCTTTCATAAAACTTTATAATGTTTCAAGGTCAACTATTAACAAAAAAATATGGCCTCATGACACTTTAGAGAAGCGTCATTAGGGCATTTCACTATATGGCGTAAAGTCGCAAAAAAAATATGGCTTTACGACGCTTTAACAAAGCGTCATTAGACCATATGTTCGAGTATGGCCTTAAGTCACAATGGAAAGCGTCATAACGCCATATGTTCGAATATGGCCTTATGTCAGGGCACCGGGATGGTGGATTGTTGGGCATTGTGTCTCTTATTTGCTTATTCCATAGTTACTCTGGCGTATGAGCACCTTTTTCTCCCAAGTTAGCGTAGTTCCAGTGTTCCCAAATCGTTCGCTTGAATTCTTTCAATATTCAATGATACCCACAAGAGTCAATTGTACTCGTAACAATATCGCAACGAAGTAAGTAAACTATTTACACATTTGTAGTTTGAAAGACTTAAGGCTTTTGTTTCATGAATTGAAACATATAAATTCCAAACACCTAATTTCACGCACTGGTCACTGGTGAAAGTGTAAAGACTACATTCAACTCATTTCACACTTCCCATATGACATTATTAAAACTGTTTCAATTACTCTACCGAAAAATAAAGTTTATTTTTAAATTAACTGGCAGTATTTGCAACTAGCTATGTTTCTTTAACCACTCAAAACTGCATGCGATGCAACCACCCGGGCTGGCTGTGTTCGAATAATACTGACAGGATGGATAACTGAAAGCGTTTGATGAATCACTGCTGGTCTAGCTACTGGACGCACAATTTGAACAGGTGCTGCTTGTACTCTCACTACTCGAACTGGACGGGCCACTGGAACAGCTGGAACTGCTTGTACCCTAACTACTCGGACTGCTGGACGTGCAACTGGAGCTTGCACCCTAACAACCTGGACTGCTCGCCGCACAGCTGGAGCAACTGGAAGAGCTTGAACTCTAACTTGCCGGAGAACTTGGGGCTGGACTGGTACATTTAGAGTGCTGACCATAGCGAACAGGAGTACAAAAACGGCGAAAATAGTCTAAGGGAGAGAAAAAAATTTATTATTTCTTGTTTTGGTACACAAATGAGGACATTTCTGGTCATGAATGATGTGATCAGATTTAAAATGTTTACTAGTGAAGTTTAGTCGGTGAGACTTACTTTCATATTGAATGTGATTGTTTTACAATTGTGTATCGAAACTGATGGTAGGTAGAATATTTGATTCTGTATTTATACATTTACACTGAAAATGTCTCTGCGAAATAAGGAATTCAGTACTGCCTGCTGGAACTTGTTTTACGATAAAAACACTAATTCATGAATGAGTAGCCCAAACAAATAAATAATTCGGCCATCCACCTCATATTTGGCAATAATAATGCGAAGTTCAAATTCTTGATTATAATGAGAAACCTCATTCACTATTAGTGCAACAGTGGAACAAGTTTCTAACTAAGGTTTTTGTCCTACAACCCAAATCAGAAAGTTCATTTAGGGTTTAGCTTTTTGAATACCCGCAAACATTCAAGGAATTTATGTCTTTAAATTTTAAGGTTTAGCACACAAGGTGCTGTCGTATTTGTCGACTCAACACAAAAAAAATTATTTGATATTAAATAACCGAAGCAAAATAGTGTCCCTTCAAGGATATTCCATGCAAGGGCCGAATTACCGTATCAGTGATTGAGTGAGTGAGTGACATGCTTAGGGAAGTAAACATATATTCAAATAAAATAAATAAAAAGGGTGACGCAGCCAGCAGCGGGGAATAACCTTTTACTCTCAAACATATATTGTGAGGGAATGGAAGGGACCAACATTATTTTTTTAGATTCCGAACAGCTAAGTTATAGCTTAAGTACATAGTTTGCATTTCAATTTTCAAAAGATTCAAACTAAACTATTTGCATGTCTTACTGATTATACTTGGTTCATTCACCTTTTTTGTCTAAGAAATTAGTTATTACAAAATATAGACTCGTTTAAAACTTAGTCATAAAAAGTAAAGAGCCTCACGAAGTGTTGTCATCAAAAAAGTTATTGGTTAAAAATAAACACTACTTGTTAAATTAAAAACGTGAAACCTTTGAACACTTAATCAACCGAAGTAAATGATTTTTTTTAATATTGGATTTAAAAAAAAAAAAAAATTGGTAAGACAGAAAAAATTTACTATTGAAATGAGAAAAAGAAGCAGCATGAGAAGCGCTCGTTTGGAGAAATTGAGAACTGCCATGACATAACATGTGACAAGAGCGATATTTGGAGACGAGCTGTATAGAGCCATGTCTAGTTTCGGTAACCCTGCAAAACTCGTACGACGCAAGATGACTTTGGAAAATTCACGCTGCTCCTTTATGGTCGGTAAAGAACTCACCGAGACCTTTGATGTGGAAAAGGCTTAAGCAAGGCGACAAACTGTCATGCGATTTCTTTAACATCTTATTTGAAAAGATTGTCCAAAACTCAAACTTAGACACCAGAGGAACAATCTTTCAAAAGTCTGTACAAATACTCGCCTAAGCAGACGATATTGACGTATAAGGGGAAGAAAAATGCGTGATGTCATAGGTGCTTTTGGGAGTATTGAAACAGAACCGGCAAAAATGGGTTTGATGGTTAATGAGGGCAAAACGAAGTATATGTTGTCATCAAACAAGGACACTGAACATCGACGAATTGGACAAATCGTCACAATAGACAGACATAACTTCGAGGTAGTACAGGACTTCGTCTACCTAGGATCCGCTATAGACACGGAAAACAACATCAGTGCAGAGATCAAACGGAGAATAGCTCTTGCCAACCGTTGCTTCTTTGGGTTGAGAAGGCAATTGAAAAACAAAACCCTCTTCAGAAAAACCAAGGTAACTGTTAAGACCTTGATCATCCCAGTCCTGCTTTACGGCGCGGAAGCATGGACCTTATCGAAAGCGGATGAGGAAACCCTTGGTCGTTTCGAAAGAAAAATTCTCCGAATGATCTTTGGTCCCGTATGCGAAGACAATGTGTAGAGAAGAAGATACAACAACGAGCTGTATGAACTGTACCGCGACATGGGCATAGCCAGAAGAGTACGCATCTCGAGGCTACGATGGTTGGGCCATTTAAGGCGGATGGACCCAAACGCTCCGACTTGATGGGTTTTCGAAAGATTATTGCAGGGAAATCGCGAAAGGGGAAGAACTCGTCTTAGGTGGCGCAATCAAGTGGACTAAGAGTGCAAAACGGGAGAGAGCTCGACTTCGAATCGAAGTCGTTATAGAAATTGTTGGTTGAGGCCTAAGTTCACCCCGAACTTTAATGCTCACGTAAAAGAGTAAGTAAGATTGACGCATTGAAATAGAATATTCGGCGTGTTTTTTTTTTTGGCATTTCAGAGACTAAGTAGTACCTACTGAGCTTAGAACAAGTTCATATGTTTTATGTACACACTTATATACGCTCTTCATCTTGAATACAAGTGTTAGTAGTTAGTTAGTATAACAATAAAACCAGCACGTAGAGAACGGTATAATAAATAAATAAAAAAAAGCATTATATCAAGAAATTTCAAATATATATTACAAAATTATCTTAAATAAAGTGCACATTTAAAACAAACACGACATACAAAATGTGATACAATTAACAATTAATAAATAAAAAAAAGTGGAGCACTGGTTTTTAACAAATTTTTAAACTAGATATATTCAAGTTGAAATCAATTAAACTTGTTGAAATCAATTTAACTTAAAAATTAAAGATTGAATAAAATAAATAATATAAAAACTAAACTAAACTAAAACATCAGATCGTTAATGGTACGCCTTTGAGAAAGAAATTGCATATGTAATAATTTGATTCTGTGCTCATATGTTGGTAAATCGTAAGGATTTTCCCACGGAAGCCTTTTAAGAGCGAATCGTATGAATCTATGTTGTACTGATTCAATTCTTGAGTTGTGCATTTCTTAAAAAGGGGACCAAACTTGAGATGCATACTCTAGATGAGGTCGTACTAAACAATTGTATAGAGCAAGGGTAACATACGGGTCCTGAAACTCCTTTGACCATCTTTTCATAAAACCAAGCATACTATTGGCCTTACTAACGATGTAGTTGACATGTTGAGTAAAGTCCATATTAAAACTAAAATATACATACGCCAAGATCCTTAAAGCCACTTGACTCAAAATAATATTGGCGATAGAATAACGAGGGTTGCTAGGTTCCTTCTTTTTAGAGAAAGTCATGTTTTGCCATTTATTGGGGTTTAGGTTCAGCTCATTTTTAAAACACCAAACTGCAAAATGATTGACATCGGATTGGAGATGAAAGCGACCAAGCGAACCAGTTATCTTTTTAAAAATGTTCATATTATCAGCAAAAATTAATATTTCACTGAAGGAAATGCAAGACCCAACATCATTGATAGCTAAAATAAATAGAAGAGGTCCTAAATGACTTCCCTGAGGTACACCTGTGCCAGCATTAAAAGGGTGGGAAAGAATATTACGGAACTTTACTTGGTAAGATCCCATAGACAGATAAGAAAGTACCCAATCAGTGAACACAGGTGGGAACTGGGAAGCCCATAGCCTTTAGTTTGAACAGAATAATATTGTGTGAAAGTTGATCGAAAGATTCAACGAAAAATCGTCGTTTAAGGTTTAAAGACTCCAAAAAAGTTTATCAATTTCAATAACAATGTTATTAAAACATACTTGATTACAGTTGCGAAGAGCGAAGATATCTGAAGAAATCAGCATCAATGTCAACAGTAGTATCGCAAAATGAGCTGCGAAACTGGTCAGCAAATGCATTACAAATATCATTAAAATTCTCAAAAGCCTTTGAAGAACTTCAAAAAGTCTTTGGTGAGTCTGTTTCGAGTCTAGATACTTTTTCTTCTCCTTGGAGTTCAGCAGAAATATGTATCAACTTCTACTGATGACTTAGAGCAAACTATGATTGATAAAACTGATAAATTGAATGACCTCAAGGCTCAGTCAACTTCCGCAGCATTGAATCCAAACAAAAGCTCGAAAAGAAACCGTGACTGTTCAGGTACAATTCAGGCTTCTGTTCCTCCTCCAAAGCGAAAAACGTTGAGGAGTAATTCTAACTCAAATAATATTCAGTCTGATAGTTTACAGATAATTTCAGAGTCTACTGAACCAATGGACGTTACAGTGACCCAACATGATGCCATCGAAAATGTTCCTCTCGGAATAAGCAACCTCATGGAAGCGGTTCCTAAGCCTAAATCGATTTTTGTTTCAAGGCTTAAACCTGAAATAACTTCGGAAGATGTGTTACGCCATTTGGTTGATAAAAAATGTATTCCTTCTGTTACGTCCATTAAATGCAATAAAATTATCAAAGCTAATGGTTTTGTTTCGTCCTTTAAGTTGGTTACCCCTCCTTCTCTCTCTGATTCTATATTGATTATTGACTATTGAATCTTGGCCTACTGGTACTCTCGTAAAAGAGTTCTCAGTTCGCAAGAAAAATAAGAAGGTACCTGAACCACAGTCTTTTCCAAAAAACTAAGTAGACTTACCAAATTGTTAGAGGGCTTCGTACAAAAATTACCAATCTCTACCTAAACTCTCATATTTTTTTGCATGATATATTTGTTTTGACAGAAACCTGGCTTAATTCAAGTCATATGGACACTGAGCTTTTTAGCCAAGAGTTCTCTGTTTATCGTAAAGACCGACCGACACTGAAAAGCCAGAAGATGTGGGAGGTGGTGCTTTGATTTCTATAAGAAATACTTTTATGTCCTCCCAAATAACTTTTCCGTTCGACTTGACAATAGATGTATTGTGTGTCAAATTGTCCGTACAATCAAATAGTATTTATGTTGTCAACGTTTATATTCCTCCTAAGAGTTCTATTTCAGCTTATACTGAGCTGTCTTTGGTCTTAGATCATGTAGTTGAATTGTCTAGCTCCGAAAACTTTATATTATTGTTGGGCGATTTTAATTTACCAGAAATAAATTGGGTTCCTTCGAAAGACGGATCTTTTAAAGTAGCTTCCCTGACTTCGTCGCAACAAGAGCTTCGGATGCTAGATAATATTATTTCTTCGGACTTACAGCAAATAAGCTGTATCAGGAACTATATGAATCGCATGCTTTATTTAGTCTTTTCATCTGACGCAGTTAGTACTGTTGTTCTTAAATCTAATTATGGCATTACTAACGTAGATGACTTTCACCCACCCTTAGACATTTTTCTTGACCTTAGTAGTGATTTTTATAATCGTAGTAATACATATGACTGTTCATATACCTTCGACTACCGGAGAGCGGATTTTGGTTTGCTTTCTGAAGAACTAACCAGAGCTGGAATTCATAACATTTCAGCTTATGACAACATTGACGATGCAGTCAAACGTTTTTACTTAATATTAGAAAATTGTGTAAAAAACATTATCCCTCAAAAAATTCTTAAAAATTCTAGCTTCTGTCAGCCTTGGTATACTAAAGAGCTTAAAGTTCTGCGGAACAAAAGGAATAAAACCTGGAAAGCTTATATTAAAACGCATTCTACAGCCGACCATCATTTGTACATTGGTCTTTTTGAAAGCTTCAATATGCTCTCCAAAACTCTTTACTCTAACTATCTTAGCCGTATGGGTTTTTCTCTCAAAGATGATCCAAAAAGTTTCTGGCGCTTTGTCAATTCGAAAAAAAAATCGGACGGTTATCCAGCAAACTTCGTTCACGGTGATACTACTCTAAAGGATACTGCCGATATCTGCAATGCCTTTGCGACTCATTTTCGAAGCTCTTTCAGTGATACCCCCGTCCCCCGTAAATATTGACGTAAATTACTTTTCGTATTTACGCAACTGCTCTCAAGTTAATTTTAATAATATACACCTGCTAACATAGATAAGATTTTACAGTATTTATCATCTCTTCATGATGATTTTTCTTCTGGTCCAGATGGTATACCGCCAATTCTGTTAAAAAATGCCGTTCTGTAATAGCGTATCCACTTCAGTATCTCTTCCAGCTCTCATTGAAATCAGACGTATTTCCTAGTCTTTGGAAAAAATCCTTCATCACACCTGTATTTAAAAAAAAGGGTGAAAAGATAGATATCAAAAATTATAGACCCATTTCCAAACCTCATGCATTCCTAAGCTCTTTGAACAAGTTGTTTGTGACTGCCTCTCTTTTTACACAAAAAATATTATTTGCAATCTACAGCATGGTTTTATCCAAAGAAGATCGACGGTAACCAACCTGCTATCTTTTTATCATAATTGTTCCAACTCTCTTGAAAATGGATATGAACTCGATTGTATTTATACTGACTTTTCCAAAGCATTCGATCAACTTTCTCATGATGTTATATTATATAAACTTAAGGCATTTGGTTTTCCCACTGAATTTATTATATGGATTTGTTCCTATCTGCAGAATAGAACTTATCAAGTTAAATTTCGTAACTGCTCTTCGAACACTTTTATTACCCTGTCGGGTGTGCCACAAGGCAGTCACCTTGGACCTTTACTTTTCATTGTCGCAATCAATGATGTGGTCTCATGCATTTCTTATAGTAAAATTTTGATTTTCGCAGACGATATGAGAATTTTTAAATCCATTAAGAATGCTACTGATCGCGTACTTCTTCAAAAAGATATCGATAGTTTTGTAATATGGTGCAGTAAGAATGGCCTTAGTCTCCACCCCTCCAAATGCCAAAATATGACTTTCTCGGAAAAACGGGAACCTTGTAAAGCTGTGTATTCGATGCGTGGTCATTTATTATGTAATGTTTCAAGTTTTCGAGACCTTGGTGTCTACTTCAATGTTAACCTCGAATTTAATGAGCACATTAGCTCAATTGTAAGGAAAGCAAACTCTATGCTAGGTTTTATAAAAAGATGGGCAAAAGAATTTAATGATCCTTATGTAACACTATTTTTGTATAACTGTTATGTTCGCCCTCATCTGGAGTATGCATCTCAAGTCTGGTCTCCACTTTATGAAATTCATAAGTCTCGTATTGAGGCAGTTCAACATAAATTTATACAATTTGCTCTGAAAGGTCTTCCTTGGGAGGATCCTTTTAATCTGCCTCCGTATGAGCACCGTATTCAGCTTTTAAGCTTGCAAACCCTTTCCCAAAGACGTATCAACAATGATCTAATATTTATCCATCAGCTCATTGCTGGTTATATTGATGCTCCCTACTTGCTCTCGTCCATAGGTTTTAACTACCGCGGAGGATCTCACCACTTACGTAATTTAGAGTTAATTCACTGCCCCCATCACAGAACCAATTATGGCATGCATGAGCCGATATCGCGCATGAGTAGATTATTTAATTCAAATTATTTAACATTAGCAAAAATAGTTTGAAGCAAAAGCTCAAAACCAGTGCTTCACATACTTGATTTCTTTTTTCTATTATTTATCTCATTTGTAATCTGTATTAATTTTTATATTATCTAGTCTAGTCTTGTTTAATTTGTTTATGTTATGTAGCTATAAATCTTCTTTGTTTTTATTTGCTTTATACGCTCTCTTTGTGCTGGTGTAGGCGTTTTACTAACTTCTAACACTTGCATTTATTATGAATAGCGTAAATAAGTACGTACAAATGCGCTTGCTCTAAGCCCAGTGCGACTTATGTCTCTGAGATGAAAAAAAAAAAAAAATATATCAGAGATGCTCTCATAAGAACAGTTCATATACACAAAACTAGCTGGATAACCATCTGATTTTTTCTTTGAGTTAACAAACTGCCAGAACGCTTTTATTTATTTATTTATTTATTCACTCAGAGAAAAACCGCAGGCTAAAATCAAGTACGAGTAGGCTTAGTTCTATTTTTTTGCATTCTTAGTTTTGTTATCTGAAAAACGACACGTTTTATTCTTAATTATAGAATTTTATTCTAAAAATAAGTTTTTATTCCGAAAATAGGAACTCAAAACTTGATTTGAGAATGGCATTCTTAATACAAGATTTGTTTAAAGTTATAGTAAGATATACGTTCTTAAATTAAGTTCTTCATTATCTTGACTTAGTTTCGTTTTCTTATTAAGAACAAAACATTCTTAATTTAAGATTATTGAATGTTAAAACGAGCCGATACGGTCTTAAACGAGCCGATACAATCTTAAACAATCCGAAACGATCTTAAGCTGAGATTGATATTCTCAAATTAAGCCGAGGCGATCTTAAACTTGTATGATGCAGTTCGATTACAAAGAAGCTTAGATCGTTGTTTCATTTTGAAGCGTGCTTTATTACGGTTCGGACGTGATTTCTTATTGAGTGGTTAAGTAATATTTTTACCATGGAAAATTTTACTTCGGACGAAAATTACATTGAAAACAGTATCTAGTGATGTATATGAGTGTTTCAAAACAATAACGGAAACTTTGTTCTAGTGAGTGACAAAGTGATAACGATATAAGATATAAGAAATAGACTCAGCTGAAGCCGACGCCATTTCTACCACCATGGCACCAATAAGCTGTACGTAATGATGTTACTAGTAAGTTTAAACTCTATAAATTTAAAAATTTTATATTTCAGAATGAAACAGTTTATGTTCTATGCCAACGAGTTGAAAACCTTTGATTTGACCGTCATTTCCAAACATTTCAAATTGGTTGTTTAATAAGAACCATTGAAGTAAAAATTATTACGGAATTTTTAAGTCCACCACTCCATTTGTATTCATTAAACAAAAGAAAAACCTATTTTAGAATTTAGTATATTTAAATAATTTTTGTAAAATAAAAATTAAAAAAATATAAACACATTGAAATTATAAGTGCTTTTAATGTTATTTTGGAGGAGAGGGGGTGGGGAAGAGGGATGGGGACAAGGGGTCAGGAAAAGGATTGATTCTAAAGGTAAGAACTTACAAACTTGAATCTTGTTTTAATAAGCTAGAAGCTGTCCGAAGGGTACTGAAATAAAAGAGTTTTTGTTCTTATTTCAAGTTCGGTAATGCTTAATTTCAGTCTAAATTCAAGATTAAAAGAGCTAGAAGCGATCCGAAAGCAACTAAAATAAACCAGATTTTGTTCTTGCTTCAAGTTTGTTAATGCTTAACTTAGGAATATAAGAATCTTGATTTAAGTATGTTTTATTCTTATCCCTGGTATATTTAAGAATACGTGATCTTAATTTTAGATTGTAATAGTCTAACATTAAGCTTTTGTATTCTTATATTTAAGCTTAAATAAACTTATATTAAGATGAGAACATTCTTGAAATCAGAATTTGAGGCTTATCAAAAATAGGCTTAAAACAATAATTTCGGGCACGGATTAAGAATTTTCGAGGTTGACAGACTTTCGTCAACGAATAGGCCTGCTTTGACACCGATTTTCTTGAATTTAGCTCGTTTTTTTTTCTGAGTGTTTCATTGATCTATCGAGTTTCCTCTTACAGATTGCTTAAAACTAAAGTAGTTATGTAACTTAAAGGCTTCAATTCATAATTACATTTTCATTTAATTGTAATTTAAATATATTTCTTTCAAGACTTAAATCTAAGTTAAAATTTAGTTCATTAAATAGCCTCATACTTCTAGAGAAAGGTTCATTAGAGCCATAATTACATCTGTGCAGATGGATACGAAAAAAATTTCTTGGTCGAAGATTTCTTCCCGGAACATAGATATTTAAAAGACTTAGCAAACCGGGACATTTAATATGATAAGACAATATACACTGCCAACCACTAGGATGAGGCCACCAATTTTGCAATCGACTTTCGCTTTTTATAACTGGTGGAAGTTTTGTACCCGGAAAAATTTATTACCAGTTAATAGGTACGCATTTTACCATAACAAATTCATGAAATTAAAGGGTTAATTCGAAACGACCGTCGGAATTTCCCAAGATCAATTAATGAACTACTGAAAATAGGTATAAAAAGGTGCTCCACTAGGATGAGGCCACATGCAAAATTTTAGAAAAAACAAAAAAATTAGTGAAATGTTTACAGTTTATGGTTTAATAACATTTATTAATAATGTTTTTTTACATTAATAATGAGTATGTCCCACATTTTCGGATATAACCTCTATTAGACGGTTTGGAATAGAATCATACAGATTTTTTAAATAACCATATGAAATTTTGGGCCCAGGCACTACGAATAGCATCAATTAAGGTGTCGTTGTCTTCAAATTGTCTGCCAGCTTAATAAACTTTACGAGATAGCCATGACCAAACGTTTCCAATAATGTTTAAGTCCGGTGAATATGGCGGCCATGACAAAAGTTTCACGTCTTCTGATTGAATGCAGCTTCTGACAACCCTGCTAGTGTGGATTGGGGCATTGTCTTGTTGAAAAATCCAAGTTAGAGGTCCAAAAATGTTTTTCATTTTTGGAAATGACCGTTCCAGCAAACATTTGTAGCTATTTTCGTTCATTGTTGTGGACAAAAACTCAAACTCCAATTCTACTATTCGTGTCATAGTAGGTAATAGCTCCTCACACCATTACACCTGATGTACGGCAATGATGTCTTGCCAAAATAAGCTCATCCTTTCTAGTATCATTGGAAATAAAAGTTGTAACCATCAGGACCGTCAAGGATAAACTTTTTTCATCCGAAAAGACAACGCGTTTCCATTCACTGCTCCAATCAACATGCTGTCCTGCAAAGTCCATACGACGCTCCTTGTGTACTGGTTTCAAACATTCTTCGAACCCTTGTTATGCTGGCTGAAACTCCGCTTTTGGCCCTTATCATAGTCGCTGATAGAGTGGAATTTGAGGCAAGTCATAGAATCAACCGATTTTGTCTTGGTTTTGTGGCTTTTCCCGTGCGTCCTTTTTCATTTTTGCCATAGTTTTGTGGATCAGCAAGATAATTGTTATAACTTTTAAGGCTTTCGCGGTTGTTTATTGACATTTTAAATTTTTATGATTTCGGATTAGCCGCGTTAATATTAGAAATATATAAAATGAGTGCACTACTGTACTCACCCCGAACGTTTCGCTTCAAGTTACATTGAGCGTGGTCACCGGGAAACTGCTTTTTGAAATGTTATTCTCTTCTTTGACTACGCAAGTTGTAGCGGTGCGTAGACGGTTCTATTTGAAGCTGTTGTTGTTGCTGAGTAAAAGATTGGGAGCAAACAGTGGTCACTATATCGCTGGATGTTTTAATGGCTATCTGAATAGGCCGTGCGATGTTGATGACGGGGTCCCATGTACGCGACAATTTTATGCTGTCATCGCGATTGAAATTTTGATGGCGTTTTATTTCAATCGCTTCGCGTATAAGCCGAGGGATATAATGAGGCTCGTGAGCTAAAACTTTAGCTTGATCGAAGTGAACCCAGTGATGTTCGCCTGGATTGTCTAGGATGTGCTCGACTATTGCCGACTTTTCCCGCTGTTTTTTGCTGACAGCACTTATGTGTTCTTTTAAGCGGGTGGCAACACTTCGTTGGGTTTGTCCCACATAAGAAGACCCGCAGCTGCAAGGGACTAGATAGACACCCGGAATCTGTAAAGGAAAGTGGTCCTTTGGTGTTTGGAGGTAGCCTTTCACCTTTTTTGGTGGTAAAAAGATGGATTTTACACCGTACCTCTTCAACACTTTCCCAACTTTATCCGTTACGCCTTTTACGTAAGGGAGAAAAGCTTTCTTCTCTTCTTCATCCCTTTCCCGTGGCAACCTTGGCTTCCATGTTCTTTGCCTTTTGGAACACCTATTCGCTTTAAGGACGTTGTCCACGAAAGTAAGTTCAGCGGCGAGGTGGTCATTATCACATATTCTATGTGCTCGCTGAACTAACGTAGTCACAACAGACCTCAAGTTTGCCGGATGGTGATGGGAAGTAGCATGCAGGTATCTATTTGTATGGGTGCTCTTTCTATAGACTGTGTGTCCTAATGTGCCATTCATGTTCCTTGTTACTTTCACATCCAGAAATGCAATGGAATTATTGTTCTCTTTTTCCATCGTAAACTTCATTTTTGGATGTTGCGAGTTAAGATGTTCCAGGAAACTCACTACGGTGGAACTTTTGAGGATGCAAAATGTGTCATCCACATATCTCAACCAGACTTTGGGTTTTTCGGCAGCACTACTCAAGGCCTTTGTTTCAAAATCTTCCATCCACAAATCTGCAACCAAAGGAGCTAAAGGTAAGCCCATGGCCACTCCATCTATTTGTAGATAAAATTGTTTATTGAAACAAAAATAACCTGAGGACAGACAAAACTCCAAAAGTGGCATATAGTTTGCATTGATACCGGCAGTTGACATAAGTTTACGAATGACAATAATCACCTCCTGTACTGGCACATTCGTAAAAAGCGACTCAACATCAAAACTCACCATGACTTCATCTGCTTCGAGTTTCAAGCCTCCTAAAATGGACACAAAATGTGCGGAATCTTTAACGCTGTATGTCGAGCTAATCAATGGTTTATAAACTTCCACCAAATGCTTTGATAACTGATAGCACGGCGCATTAATTTGGCTGACAATTGGACGCATAGGAATCCCCTCCTTGTGTATTTTTGGCAGACCATACAATTTTGGTGGTTGCGTACACGAAGGAATTAATCTTTTCGATGTTAAAATATTTTTGTTGTCATTGTCTTTCTTAACACACGGGGTGTGGGATCGTAATCCACAGGTAAATATGTGCGTGTGTCTTCAACCAAAACATTCATCTTGGCGAAATAATCACTTTTATTGACGACAACAGTCACATTGCCTTTGTCAGCAGAAAGAATAAAAATGTTCTCATCTTTACGCAACGCACTCAAAGCAACCATTTCATCTCTACTTACATTGCTTTTTGATGGTGTTTTCGTTCGTCTTACCATCACCGCTACTTCTTGTCGGATTGCCTCGGATTCAATGTTATTGAATTTGTAACGAGAGATGCATTCTTCTACACGTCCAATTAGGTTTTCAATTGGCACATTTCGTGGAGTGGGTGCAAAGTTCATACCTTTGCTGAGAATGCTTATGGCTGCTGGACTCAGATTTGTGTTTGACAAATTTACAACGGATTTTGTTAAGTCGATTGTATTGACTGCTGTTGTTCTATTTTTCGCGTTGGTAAGCTTATCAAACTTCTGTTTTTGCTTTTGAGTGCACAGTTGTTCAATTCTTGTTGCTTGCACATGAGTCATTTTATCACACACACTAAAATCTTCTACACTTAGAACCGATGCAAGGTGTTGATGCATTTCGTATAGCTTCATCGAGATGCTATTTAATTCACTGCGATGGGAGCTAATTAAACGTTTTAATAACACTTCACTCGCTGTCGTTAGAACTTTATCAGAACCATATATGTGTGGCATTGGTTTCAATTTTACACACGTAGGGAGCACGGTAGAATCGCGGCATCTTTTAAGGAAAGCTAGTGCACTCAGAAGGCGCGCGCGTTTTACCCGAAAGTTCTCGAGCTGGCGGATGCATTTAGCTTGATCGAAGTGAACCCAGTGATGTTCGCCTGGATTGTCTAGGATGTGCTCGACAATTGCCGACTTTTCCCGCTGTTTTTTAGCTAAAGTTTTAGCTCACGAGCCTCATTATATCCCTCGGCTTATACGCGAAGCGATTGAAATAAAACGCCATCAGAATTTCAATCGCGATGACAGCATAAAATTGTCGCGTACATGGGACCCCGTCATCAACATCGCACGGCCTATTCAGATAGCCATTAAAACATCCAGCGATATAGTGAGCACTGTTTGCTCCCAATCTTTTACTCAGCAACAACAACAGCTTCAAATAGAACCGTCTACGCACCGCTACAACTTGCGTAGTCAAAGAAGAGAATAACATTTCAAAAAGCAGTTTCCCGGTGACCACGCTCAATGTAACTTGAAGCGAAACGTTCGGGGTGAGTACAGTAGTGCACTCATTTTATATATTTCTAATATTAACGCGGCTAATCCGAAATCATAAAAATTTAAAATGTCAAGATAATTGTTTACAACTTTCTTGCTGCTGTTAAGTTTCCTTGTTATTTCACGGCCTGAGAGTCCTATTTTCTTGAAAGCATCTATTTTTGATCTTTATGTCGCTGTCAAAGTCTTTCCGGAACCCATGTGTGCTTCAAACTAAATAAAACGGTTATTTTTAACATTTTTTAAGATATTTTATACAAGAATTCGCACATGCGCACTCCTGCACGGAAATATTCGCAATGGCCTCATCCTAGTGGAGCACCTTTTTATACCTATTTTCAGTAGTTCATTAATTGATCTTGGGAAATTCCAACGGTCGTTTCGAATTAACCCTTTAATTTTATGAATTTGTTATGGGAAAATACCTACCTATTAACTGGTAATAAACTTTTCCGGGTACAAAACTTCCACCAGTTATAAAAAGCGAAAATCGATTGCAAAATTGGTGGCCTCATCCTAGTGGTTGGCAGTGTATCATAAACAAACATTACACAATTTACAAGGCGACGTTTTTCTAAAGAAGCTAGACCAATCAATGCACACCTAGTAGAATAGCTGGGCATTTCTGGTAAGTTCCATTTTAGTTGTCTTACCAAAAATTTTGTAAATAATTTTTGAATTCTTTCGATTCTATTTCTTGAGACCGTGTAATTCGGATCCCAAACCACTGATGCATATTCTAAATGAGGGCGAACCAGTGAAGTATAAACAGCTTTTATTGCATAAGGGTTAGAGAATTCAGAGCAATTTCTCTTAAGGAATCCTAACATAGAGTTTGCTTTTGCTACGATAAAATCAAAATGTAAAGAGAAATCAAGCTTTTCGTTAAACACTACTCCAAGATCTTTCACTTCAAATAATCTATCTAAAGAAATATTTGTAATGCTATAATGATATAGAATGGAAGTATGTGAACTAAAGAAGGACAAGTTCTTACACTTTTTTATATTGAGTGATATATAGTTATCTTTACACCATTCAACTACTTTATTAATATCACTTTGAAGATTAATACAATCATTACTACTTTTTATAGTTGAAAACAGTTTGAAATCATCTGCAAATAATAACCCCGTCGTATATTGCAACACTAGCGGTAGATCATTTACATAAATCAAGAAAAACAAGATCCAAGATGGCTGACTTGGGGAACACCGGATGACGCAGTTATTACTTTTGAAACACAGTCTTGAACTCTGACACTTTGTTTTCTATTAAGTAAATAGCTGGAAATCCACTTAAGGAAATTTGAGTGAAATCCAAAGTTTTTTAGTTTTAGTAGAAGCATAGGTATACATAGACTATCAAAAGCTTTTTGAAAATCCGTATATATAACATCAACCTGAAAACCTGATTCTAAAGCATCCGAGATATAATTTGTAAACAATGACAAATTTGTAGTTGTCGATCTTCCACTAACGAATCCATGTTGAAATGGAGATATGTTTTCTTTTATGTTGAAATAGATTTTTTGTTTTACTATTAGTTCAAACAGCTTTGGTATCGCCGAGAGCTTAGAGATAGGACGATAGTTTTCTATCTTATGTTTCATTCCCGATTTAAAGATAGGACTTATATACGAAAACTTCCAATCATCCAAAAAAATTCCAGTTGAAAGGGACAAGTTGAAAATTTTTTGAAGCGGCTCTGCTAATGAGAGGCAACATTGCTTTAATAGCGTGGAGGGAATCCCATCAGGACCAGCGTTGTAGCTGGAGTTTAAGGTTGAGATTCCTTCAGTTATATCATTAAGAGACAAAAAAAGGTTTCCTAAATTCATGTTAGATGGTTGGAGTCAGAATTTTTAAACATTTTTTTAGGAAATGATTTTTCTATACATCTATAGAGAATCAAATAAAAGCTGCTAACAGCTTCGTCAATATTGGTAAAAATTGATATGTTTTCGATACCAGACATAATTAATTTACCACAGAGCAAATCGAAATCAGCTTTGCGGTAGTCAAACACATAGGAACAATCATGAGAGTTACTATTAGTGTGGATTTCGCCACTCAAGTCAAGAAAAATAATTCAGAGGTGGGTGGTAGTCATCTATGTTAGTTTCATTAAGGCTAGGATCCGTGGTACCCGTGGTGTGATGGATAGCATGTCCGCCTGTTAATCCAGAGGTTCGAGTTCGAATCCCAACAGAGACAAAAATGTTTTTTTCACGGGTATCGCCTTTCGCGAGGAATTGGCAAGTCCTCCGTTAGTATTCATTGCCATGAAAAGCGCTTTCTCGATTAGCCGTTCGGAACCGGTAGAAAGTTGTAGGCCCCCTCCATTTATTCACAAGGCATGGTTGTGAGAAATGCACTAGGTCCAAGGGCTCCTCGCTCTGTTGCGTCACCCTATTGATTTATTTTTTTAAGGCTAGGATCAGTAATACCGAAACTAGATTCAATAACAAAGGTACTAACAGATTCTGAAGAGAAGACCAAGTCCAGAATTCGATTTTTTGAGTTTTTTATACAGCTTACTTGCCTTAAGTCGGTTGATGTTAAATTATCCAACAACATTAATTCCTGTTGAGGTTTAGTCTGTTAGATTATATTATATATCCAGTATTTTATATATCTGCTTGATGAAATAAACAAACAATCAAACAAACACTTGCCGGACACTTGCCCCAAAGCATTTAAAACATAATAGCAAATCCTTATCTTTATGATATAGCCTAATTCTTGGCCATACCATTAAATTATATGCGTTTTAGTTCTTCTCGAAAGTCACACGTCTGAAAAAAAAACACACTTTGCTTACTTCATATCAACTCTTTCTCTCCATCTTTCTTTTATAATTCTTTTATCGTTAAAAGTTAATCAAAAACAGACCTATGTCATTATAAAGTCATGTTTTACTTTCGAAGGTCAAGATGGGATCCCTTACCCATTACGACAGTTCAACATCTCAATAAGTACCTACATGCCATGCAAGAGTGTTTTTCAAAATCATTAAAGAAGATTTTATTTAAATTTCAGTTAAAAAAGTATGCGGCTTGCATAAGTTTTCATTCGGGACTACTTACTATCGCCAATTTGTAAAATTTCTCACAATTTGACGTCTTTTAAAATTATGGTCTGTGTTAAGAGCTTAAGTCACTGTGCACCAGTCACAACTTTCAATAAATATTACAAATTTGAATTTCCATATTATTGCAAAAAAAGAACGGCTTTCACATTACGAACAATCGACAATAAGGGTAAAGTGATTTAATATGAACGGATCTTCCTTTCTCTTTTTGCAGATTGGATCTTACGAAAATCTTCGAAAATCAACCGACCTTGCATCTGATTGCTTTTTGAACAAGGTCAAACATCGTACTACTGCCGTCACATTAACCCCACACCTCACTCTATATATTAAGCGTCTTTCCAATTTGTCTAGCATGTGAAATCGTCATAGAGTTTATGTCTTCTCATGAATTTGTTGCCAGCGAATCATCAACATCAACATTAAAAGACACTTAGTCTGAAGACGAATTTCGTAAACTGCCTTTCTTCTTTCGTCTCATACATAACCAGATTCAAATTTGATGTCATCGTACAATTAATTTACTGACAGTCCAATAACTTGATGATGATAAATCACAAATTCAATACCAATCTGCCTTTATAGGTCAATCGGATCTAATTTATTCACAGCACACAGGTTGTCTGTCAATCGAGATTTGCACAACTTCGGGTGACTTTTGTGTGTTGAGAGAGGAAAGGCAATTTTGTTTGATTTAATTTGTAGTTAACTTTTTTTATTGGCATTCGCGATTGTATTTTTTATTTCTTAAAGAATAACAATAACAAAAATTCGCTAATGATCTTATGATATGCATGTAACAGTCATCGATGAAATCCCATCAAATGTATCGATTATCGAGTCTAACATAGTCTCTTCAAAATTGAAAACAATGTGGTTCTAAGCCTATAACTAGATCTAACTAATGGTATGTGACGTGATGTGTCCCGATATTATTACAGTCGCAGTCGGCGCCGCTGCTTCGTGGGTGGTAGATACGCATTGCTTTTTGGCGGTGACGCCTGCACCGCCGACGATGATGCCGATGCGGGATCCTTTCTGTCGGCGAATATTTTTATCGTCTGTTGAATGTCTTGTGAGTTAGGGTTTTTGCTTACGACTCGGAGAAGCCGATGTTCACCCATGGGCTCTTCGTCGGTCGGTCCAAGGATTTCGATCGTTCTGACACCGGACTGATCCGACGAGTCATGGACTTTGATGTTTCTCACTAAGTTGTTTTTGTTGTCTGTAATTTGAATAGTTCGAATGTGGTCTTGGAGCTGTTCCAATATCTGTGACATCTCGTCGTCTTGAACTCCTATCAGATCTTCAAGAGGGAAAACCGTGTTGTCGTGCAGCGTCTGCTGGGCTAGACTTCGTTTGGCCTCTTCATTGAGTTCAAATCCAATGGAGGATGTATATTCCTCTTGATTTTCTACAGCTCTTGGGCCATCTTTGCCTGGAGGCAAATATCCAGCTTGAGTGAATGAAGTGAATGGAGTGTTGGTCGATACCTTGTATGCCATGCCTGGAGCATATGCCTTGATAGCTGAAGGCTGGCTAAACATGACGGGAGGAGCTACAGGTAACGGACTATCCCCGCTGTCTGATTGTGGTTGGAATTGTAAGGAACCATACCTATCATTAGGCTGCACACTTTCCATATAAGTTTGAAGTCCTGTCATACGATTGTAGTTTCCAGATAATGAGGGTCCATCAACATCCTTATCTTGTTGTGATTGATCGTACTGAAGAGTTTGATGATAAACATTCCCTTGATTGTAATTCCGCCCTACAGGTCCATTGTTCTGGTATTGTGGATTGTTTACTCCTTGCACTACCATCTGGGCGAAGTTCTGGAAACTACTTATTTGTTGTTGATTACCATGAGTTCCTTGAATGGCATTTAAGATCGGTTCTGGTTGTTGACTAAATGGTTGTTGTGATTCTGTCTGGTCGAGGGGAGAGAAATATTGTTGATTGTCTTGTGTGTATTCGTCATCATCATCAAAGCGTTCGCGATCACGTATCAACTGATTGGGTGTCAAAGAACCTGAACTGGCTATCTGTTGGGCAGTCTGGACGGATGGAATAATGCGAATTTCTGTGTCATAAGACCTCGAGTATTCCGCAGGATCATTCACTGCGGACTGCTCTGGTTCTGAATAATCTACAGCCACAGGACGAACATCATTTACTAATATTTGCTGTGGCTTAGAGTATTCTGCAGGACGAATGTTACTCACTGTTGTCTGTTCTGGCTTTGAGTACACCTCTGGACGAATATCAGTAACTGATGACTGTTGTGGACTTGAGTATTCTACCGGGCGAATATCATTCACTGTAGTCTGTTCTTGCTCTGAATATTTCTCTGAACGAACATCATTCACTGGTGTCGGTGATGAATATTCAGCAGGACGAATATCATTTGATGCAGTTTGTTGGGGATCGACGATAGCTGGAATATTGATAGCTGGCCTTGCTGGTTCGGTTTTTGCTTCCGACGAACTGGGTAGCTCGGTCACTACTCCGGGGACAAAATAGTAGCCAACGGAAGGGATGGGAAGAGGAACATTGACGTGACCAGTCACATGAGGTTCAGCTCTTGATCGCTGGACAGGTAGTCCTAGTTGGGTAGATGGAGTTATGTGAAGAGTGTCAGATGGCCTTGGCTGTTGATAATTCTGCTCAGCCTCTGCGTGAGATTGTCTTACACCTGTTGACGAAACAGCATTCTGCATTCGAGCCTCGTAAAAGTGGGACTGAATGTTTATAGGGATAGATGGAGTTGGCGGTAGATAGTCTCGATTTACTTGCTCTTGTTTCTGGTGTTCAATAGGATTACTGGAAACTGGTGGTAGGTAGTCTCGGTTTTGTTGTGGCCTTGAATTAGATGGGTTTCCTCCAAACGATTGCTGATAGCCCTGATGTGAATGATGCTCAGAACTTTCAATACCACTGTGATTAATTGGATCTTGTTGACTAGGATTGAAACCAGAGTAGCTCTGCGGTGTAGGTGTTAAAGTCAACGATTTGTCAGCTAACGGTTGTTGGTAGTCCTGATGTGTTTGTTGAAGACTATGGCTAGTTTGGGCGATGTTTTCCTGTACTTTAGGACTACGATTGAAGTTCGAGTAACTCTGTGGTTGAGAGATTCCTTCGCTAAAGCTTTGTTTTGGTGGAGCATAATTATATCCTTGTGAGTGGTCTTCGTAGCCTTGCTGAGAGTGCTGATCACTTGCCTCGCTATGTGGTCCAGCGACACTGTGGGGATTGTGATAGGACACTTCTACATTTGGGTCGTAGCCATGTTCATATTGGTTATTCTGGTGATCGTGGCCATGAATTTGTTTCTGATGTGGTGGTAGATATCCTCTGTTCTCTTGCTGGTGATCATGGTGATTATCGTCATGGCTTTGTGAATAACCCTCGTTTCTTTGTGGGGGTAAATATCCTTGATTGACTTGTGGGTGATCCTGGTGATGATCGTGATGACTTTGAGATTGTTCATGGTGATCATGGTGATCATGGTGATCATGGTGATCATGGTGATCTTGGTGATCATGCTGATCATGATGGCGTGAAGAGTGGTCTTCGTGCTTGTGTGGAGGTAAATATCCTAGGTTCTCTTGTTGACTGCCATGGTGATGATCATGACTTTGTAAATGTCCTTGGCTATGAGACTGGTAAGCATGATCCTTTGGTTGGCCATCATCACGATGCGGTGGTAAGTAATCACGATTTTCTTTCCGCTGATTTAAAATTTGATGAGTCTGGTGTACTTGATCGTGGTATTGCTCATGGATGTGACTTTGTCCTTGGATAGGTGGCAAATATCCTCGGTTTTCCTGCTGGTGTTCATGATGATGACCATTCCCTTGGGATGATGAGTAACCCCCACTTTCTTGCTGATAATCATGTCCGTGGTGCTGATCATGTCCGTGGTGTGGTGGCAGATATCCACGATTGCCACCTTCGTATCCCGATGTCAAATGACCACTTGATTGCGATGTTAATCCACTGTAATCCTGTCCAGCTGGCGAATTGTGAACATGTGGTGGTAAATATCCGTTATGTCCATGATTCAGCAAATGTGAAACATCACTTAATCCCCCGTGAATGAGTAATCCAATAAAAATTAATCCAATAAAGTTCTGAAACAAAGATGCAAACGGATTAGAAACATTATCACACAAGTCGTCATCATGTCAAATTTAAAATCACCTTCATCTTTACGTTGGCCTTACGTAGGGCTACACAAAAAGCAGCAGCAGCGGCAGCGACGGATGCCCAACAGTTAATGATCACGAGTCCAATCAGCTCATCACACTTTATACCGAAATTATAATTTATTTCTTTTTTTTTTTTTGTCTTCTTCTCCAAATCTTTATCTTCATCTTAGAAATTAGAAGTTGCGTACCACACCAATAGGAGGTATAACTTTGAGCCACCCGATGTGAAAGGCCCAAAATTCGAGTGTGCATATTTTTCAGTGACCTCCAGTGAGTTGTAGAAAAGAGATACACTTTCAATATTTCAAACGAGCCACAATTGGATGTCATGCGACAAATCCAAATGTGCGTGTATCTTCACTCTTGTTAACTACTTCTGCTTATGTTGTTAAAGTATGCTGTTCAACATATACAACATACTTGACTTTCTTTGACGAATGGGATATTTGATATAGGATAGGTTTTGGTAGCTTGGCTACGTGAGAAAATAAAAAATTGAGTTTGAATTGCTAAAGCAAATAGGTCGTCAGTATGGGAAAGACTTGTGTTGGCAGATGTCATGTCGAATTAAAGATAATCACTTGAATTTGGATAGCGAATAAGTTCAACTCATCACACGTAGATAATTATGTCGTTTCTTTGATGATGTGGTAGTAATCAAAAACATAATGCACAGCTTACGGCTATGCCACTCCTATAAACAACTCTTAGTTAGGTGAGTCTTTTAAGTTTTGATTGATTGGGAAAGACTCTTACACATCCGATGACAGAACGGAAATGACGATCAAAGGTCAGATGAGTTGATAGTGAGTATTTAGCTGAGTGATTTATGACAGCAGTGGGCAAAACAAAACATTTTTAAGCTTAGCATAAATTTTGTATGTCCTCTTGGGAGCTTTTGACACTCGAGAAAATCACTGACACTTTTTTAAGTAAATCAGATCTAAAAAACGATTTCACTGGCTTTAAGTAGTGACTAGTGACATCAAAAAAGGTTGCCGTTAAAGTATTTTAAGGCTTACTATCCGATATAGTAAACTGTCCCTTTCACCAATTCACAAATTTGCAATAATGTTAAACCAAACCAAAGCGATTTTGTAGTTCCGGCAGCTTGTTAACATATTTTATCATGTTAACAAGCGATATATGAGAGTATCCAGGTCAACACTGACGCGACAAGAACGACACCGCGTTTTCATACATTTACAGTTATGTCAATAGGATTTCTACCACTGTCGCAAATGTTTGGGAAAACCTACTATTTGTTTGTTTCTTTTGCAAAACCGTGTGATGTGCAAACTACGAGTAGTTGGGTAAAAATGGGCTTTCAGGCTGCAAAGAAAAAATGCCAAAATTTTTAGATGGAGCAATGAACGTCAAAATTAATAAAAATTATACTGATTCACATTACACTGTTAACGTGGAGCCCAATCGTGCGCATTGAGCTAGTTCTGGTGAAATGTTTTGTTTTCTGCCGAATCTATTTGAAATTGACTTTATTTTCGTAAATTTTTTCAACCGTTCGTTTTAACTTATCAGAGAGGTTGATCTAGAAAAACATAATTGCTGAAGTAGTTTTGTTGCTAAAACCAGCGTTTCGCAAACTGGGTTCCGCATAAACCTTTGAAGGGTCAAAAAGATTTGAAGTTGATGATATCAAGCATTCAAGCAATGTTTTTCAAAAAAAAGTGTGAAGTAGTTGGGAGCCACAATTAATCTCTTATTTTTTACAAGGAAGTGAAACGACTTCAACGAGAAAAAGTGATATCGATTGTTTTTGAATTGCGTTTGAATTTAATAAGCTTGCAAGGAGTGTAATATATTAAGGATATTTTAAAAACGAAAATATCACACTTAAAAAGTAACACAATTTTTTAATGTAAGTTTCATCAGCAAAGGTAGCCATTATAACGTTGGTGCGTTCACTCGAATATACTTTACATACAACAGATACAGACTTGGCCCTAGTACTCTACCTTGTGGTACATCCAGCGGCTAAGATTTTTTTGAATTCAGAGTAGATAGATTGATAGATAGATAGATAATTTCTTTATTTCATGAAATGCATATTTTACAAAAGATTTTTCTTAAGAATAAGGACATGGCAATTTTGCCGTCTGCCTGAAATGACAATTATTACAATATACAATTTAAAAATAAAGGAGTTGAATATAAAATATTAAGATATATATGAATATTAATATAAAAAATTAATATAGTAAAATGAGATAAATTAATATATGGTATAACAATTTTGAAGTGATTTGAATCCCCCGTGAATGAGTAATCCAATAAAAATTAATCCAATAAAGTTCTGAAACAAAGATGCAAACGGATTAGAAACATTATCACACAAGTCGTCATCATGTCAAATTTAAAATCACCTTCATCTTTACGTTGGCCTTACGTAGGGCTACACAAAAAGCAGCAGCAGCGGCAGCGACGGATGCCCAACAGTTAATGATCACGAGTCCAATCAGCTCATCACACTTTATACCGAAATATAAATTATAATAAAAAATTAATATAGTAAAATGAGATAAATTAATATATGGTATAACAATTTTGAAGTGATTTGAAACACAAAATTAGTAAAAAATAAATCAATTTTTAAGTGATTTGAAACACAAAAGTAGTATACAGTATATCATATCGTTTAAATATAAATATAAGTTCAAAGATTGATACTAAAAAACTGGAATAACTGGCTTTGGTTAATAAAGTTACAAAAAACTATTGCGGTAATTCATAGCATGTTTGCAGTATTGATAAAGTCTTGACCATCGGAGAGCACCATTTAAAATTTCAAAAAGGCGAGATTGAGGAAGATAACTCGTTTCAAGATGTAAGCGTCGAATCTCTTGCAGTAGAGGACATGTTGCTAAGAAGTGAGTGGTGTCTTCTGGTTCACTTGTATTACAAAGACAGCAGACTTGAGACAGATCATTACGATGCGGCATGGAGTTGAGTTTTAGGATTTCGACTCGAGCTCTAAATATGTAGCTTATAGCCTCACTAGAAAACTCGTTGCTGAAATAGTTGGCCTGCGATGGTATTTGGTGGTTGAGATTTCTGTACACATTTCTTGACAATGTTGATGTAGCCCTTGACAGGTTTTGGCAGAAAATAGTTTCATCAATTTTCGCTATAACATCACTAAACATAGACTGCCATACGTCCAAATTGGACTCGGTGAAGCGAAGGTTAGTGCCATGAGACGAAGCTAGTTGGTTCCATTCCTTAAACGGGGAGTCATTTGTTTGCGATAGCCTGACCATAATCGACCTGTGAAGGCTTCTGACATCTCTTTTCATAACTCTCAGTATATAATCTGAGTTGGATTTTAAGTTTTGTATGTAAAGAGGTGCTAAACCGGATTCCACGTAGATAGAGTAATTCGGAGTCGAGGAAGGCAATCTAAAGATTCGTTTGAAAAAATATCTTTGTACTGCTTCGTATTCTTCCATCTGCAAATATCCGAAAATTTGAGTACCGTAGCACATGCAGCAGTTGACTGTTGCTTGAAAAACGCGATATTTAGATGCATGGTCAATTTTTTGGTTCGAGTAAAAGTTTGGCCACATCAGATTTAAAGCTAGTCTAGCTGCATTGCTTTTTTCTTTGACGTGCTTCGAAAAATTCAGGTTGTATGTCAGGAAAACTCCGAGATATTTGAAGTGTTGGACGACCTCAATAGGCGCGTTGTTGAGAGACCAATTTTCTTCTGGCAACCTTCTTCTCTGACGCGGTTCAAATATCATTATTTTCGTCTTATTAGTATTGATACAAAGATCCCAGGATTCACAAAAGCGATTGAGTTTATTGATTTGCAGCTGAAGAGTAAAAGGATTTTCGGCCAGCAAAACTAAGTCGTCAGCGTAGAGTAAGACCTTGACTTGAATGCCAGCGAAGAATATTCCTCCCGGAAGTACGTCACAGACGTTATCAATAAACAGAGCAAACAATATTGGACTTAATATACATCCTTGTGGAACACCTGCAGTGGTTACAAACCATTCCGAGAGCTCAACGCCATCCCACACTGCGGCAGAAGATGAGGCAAGAAAGTTCGAGTAAAACAATAAAAATTTTCGAGAAATTCCCAGACAGGCGAGTTTGTAAATCAAAGCGTGTCTATTAACCTTGTCAAAGGCTGCTTTGAAATCAATAAAACACGCATACAATTTTTTTTTTCGTTCCATTGTTTTCCTGGCTATACTCGTTAGTGCAATTTTTTTTTAAATTCAGAGTACTCTTAGTCATAAGGAACCCCAAAGAGTAGGTTCATAACGTTGGATTCCAGTATTTCGTAGTACTGCCTAGAAAGGTCCTTTTGTGCTCCAGCCCCAAATGCCAAACCAGACCAAATGCTTGAGCAATATCTTAGATTCGACTTCAAGTGCCATTTTCACTACATCCGCATTCCGATGAAGTTTGTCTATTTTATTGTGGAGCGTTTATTTTTGAAACTCAAATGATGGCTCCAAATAAAAATATAGATTTTTAATGTATTTATTCTCTTTTACGTGCTCTTTTGTAAGTTTAATTTACATGCAATTTAGTGTAAATCAGTGTTGCCACTCGTGCTCGATTGAGTTAAAAAAGATTCATGCTTTTTAACTTAACTAAAAGACTTATCTTTGTTAGATTTGAGTCATTTTTTACAGAGTAAATACTTTTTTAAAATGGAGTTCAATCAATTTAATAGCTGAAGGACTTTTATTCCGCTTTGTAGAATTTTTTTTTTAAATGTCAACTACACTTCTCTTTTCTTATCTGTGCGCTTTCTTTGCAATCAAATTTTCAGAGATTCTTTATTTAGCCGAAAGTTGTTATAGAATAAAATTATTTTAAATTTGCAGTTCAATCGCAAAACCAACAAATAGCATATTAGCTAATACTAAAAAAAACTTTTTAACCGGATTTGAATTTAGAACGGTAGATAAGGTTTCATTTTTTTTTATTTTTTAAATAAATAATGCTTCAAGAATGTCGTGTCAATTCGGTCGGATCAGAATTGATGACTTCTTCTTAGGTGGGTATTATAGTTCGGGATGAAACGGGCCTGAACAAATATCCTTCTATAACGACTTCGATTTCGGGCGAGCTCTTTTCAGTTTTGCACTCTAAGTCGGTTGAGGTATTCTTTTCCATATGATTGCGCCACCTAAGACGAGGTCTTCCCCTTCCGCGACTTCCCTGCAATGTGCTTTCGAAAACCCGTCGAGCCGAAGCGTTTGGGTCCATCCGCTCTACATGGCCCAACCATTGTAGCCTCGCGTTGCGTACTCTTCTGGTTATCCCCATGTCGCGGTACGTTCCCAAAAACTAAAAAATTCATGTTTCCAATTTTTTTTTCGAGACGGCCCACAGTAACTGTTGCCATTGCCGCATTTTTTGATATTTCTATATTATAATTTAAAGAAGCATCAATTTTAATAAATAAAATACTGATTGGATCGTTGAAAAAATTCATTCCCCCTTCTACTTTATGAAAAATATTGTGAAGGTATGAGTAACCTCCTTCAAGTTGAAAAAGAAATTCCTTAAAAAATCAACTTTAAATAGCTTATTTTCAAAATACCACAAAAAAGAACCTTCTGGCATCATTTTAATCTTTCTGAAATCCCTTTCGCTTTTCTAATGACTCCATTGAGGGCGTGTTACACAGCCGAACACGATCCACACTGTAGGTGCATATATATATGTACTTCCGGAAAATATATAAAATAGTAAAAAGTCGTTTTTAAAGGTTAATGATTACCTAAAAACGACTTTTTACTCACACTAAATTTATTTTCAAAATGCCTCATTTAGGCTGGGTTATCACAGGTGCAAATTTTATTTTTAACTAGCTCTCAATTCAAATTGTTGAGATTTCGGGATTTCGGGTTCTAAAGATTGCGATTATGATCTGATAAGAATTCATTCCAATTAGTTCCACAAGAGCTATAGCTTTAACCTTTGCGCAAACCAGCGCAACTTGCGATTGCGATCTGTGGAGCGCATTTATTTACTTGATTTAATGAACCGCAAGCCGCGTAGGTGTGTGCCACTCCATAAGGATACATGTGTTTACTTTTGACAGCTATCAAATCCTAAACGCAGTACGCGTTGGTTTGAGCAGGGCGTTAGTGCTTCACAGCTTTTGCCTCATCATAAATCACAGAGAAAAGCTTTTAGAGTCAACTGTGGCAAGGTAGTGTCATTTTGTCAACAAGCTACATTAGACCGGGAAGCGGGAACCCTCTTTGCCATTTTCTTGTTGGTTACTTTGAAATCAATTTAAAAAAGTGAACTTGTTTTCGCTTTTTTTGGACTTGTAACAGTTGAGTTAAATGTTAAAATAAACATTACTTGCCGCCAAAGTGAAAACAACATTTAAAAAAAGCGAAAACAATGAAACTCAATGGCAGCCGGATAAAGTCGTTAATTCAAATAAGACGCTATCCACAAAAATAATTTCGGGGTGCTTCAGTAAAAGTTGACTTTCTGTGTTATCTTCTCTGTTATGGTAGTCCGCCAAAAAATGTACATATTGTCAATTAGGGCTCCGTGGTCGAAAAAAAATTGGGAACCTCAGGTTTAGATACATCAATTTCTTCCCTGAGTGCCAAACGAACAAATACATATAAATTCATTAAAGCTAGGCAATTAAGCCTCAAACACAAATAAAGAGTTTGGCTTGTAAAATAATCTTTTTCCTTAAGCAATATAATAAAATCGGCTGATGACGACATTAGAATAACGTCAAACAAAATACTGATGCCCACGATCTGAGATTTCTTGGTTTATTTGAAAATAAAAAATTGCCATTCGTCTTGTTCACAATCATCCCATTGCAATTGCCGACCAAGGATGGAAATTTTAGAATTAATGGTAAGTAAGTGTCAATTTTCCGTCGAAGACAAACCATGGTTCACAAAAGCTTATGAGAAAAATAAAAGAAGCAACACACTCGCAGTTTAAATGTTTACGTTGTTTACGTCGCAAATTGATTACGCAATTACATGAAATAATTTGCTTAGTCAATAGTTTTTGTACCTAGCACGCAAGTTCGTGCATTTTTCTTTTGAAGAACAAACATTTTAATTTTTGTAGGCGGGTGTTGTCATTCAATGGAATTATATTAAAATTGATGGTTGCTAAAACAATAACAATGATTATTATCAAAGTGATTGTTACAACTTTAAAAATAATATGCGCAACAAAGTATTTTTTGGGATAGTTATCGAAAGAGACAAGTGATTTAAGTGATTCTTAAAGTTAAAGTCTTACTACGACTAATTGTGGTGGAAACTCAACAAGTACTTTTAATGTTCATACCTTTGCTGGGGTGAAGCTAAATGGCATCGATTGAAGAATAACGTTTAGTCATAGATAAATGCTTTTGAATAAAAACAAAAAAATTTTTGAGTGCAATAAGCTCGGGGTAGACTAAGTCGCAGTGCTTTGGTCTCAATCATTCCTTTGATTGGTATACCCGCATTGGAGAAACCGAAAAGCTGTTGCTTGGTATTTGTTCAAACGACGAACATGTCTTCTTTGGAACTATCGCATATTTTTTAAAGTCGCCAAAAATGCTGCAAAATGCTTAGGATTATTAAAACTCTTCACCGACGTTTGCTTCTTGCTCGCGTAAATGAGTAAAATTATATATAGACTTTTGTTATTCATTAGACGTTTGAGTTTTGTCCAATCTTTGCAAGTATGATATTAAAGGAATCCCTTGACAGTTTGTCACCTTGTCGAAAACCTTTTTTAACATCATATTTCTCGGTGAGTTCTTTACCGACCGTCGCGGAACAGCCTGAATTCTCCAAAGTCATCCTGCACAGTCCAATGAGCTTTGCAGGGATGCCGAAACTAGACAGGGCTCTGTATAACTCGTCTCTGTAAATACTGTAATACTCGGTCTTGATATCGATGGTTTATATCGGTATTGTTTTTTCGTTATTTTTCCATTGTCTACCGAATTGCAAAAAATTGGTCGATTTATAATTGTTGAGACGTTCACATATTACAGCTGACAATGTTTTATATGCCACCTTGACCCTGAGACTACCTCTACCGACAAATCCGCAGTCAAATAATCGTTGGTTCTGTTGCAGTTATCATAGTAGATATCGCAGTTTTTTATCTTTTTTAAGCCTGACTATTTACATCACACTTCTTGGATGGCGGTTATGTTTAATTTTGAGCATCGTAGAGCGTCCGGCTGAATGTAGTTCGTTAAGAGATTTTACGTTCCAAGTGCAGATCCGAAGGCTTCTGTCCATTTGCGTTTGCAAATGCATCAACAGTGAAATCATTACTGTTATCCGAGGATGTTGGTTGTTTCGAAAATCGGAACCATGGAGAGGTTGGTTGGGTAGTTAATCCCACGCACAACTCCCAACCTTAAGGCCCCTTGGACATAGAAAAAAGCATAATTCATTGTCAGTTCCCTCTGCAGGGGTGTTAGAGCTTCCGTTTGCTAACCAGAGGCTCCTCTGCAACCATTTATATTTCAATACCCTGTCCTAGTTTTGAAAGACCCTGAAGGACCATTAAACCAAATATGTCGAAGTTGCTCACTCTGGAATATCTGCTTTTTGCCGAGGACCACCTTTGGTTCACAATGTAGGACAGTGTACAAAAAGGTATGATTGTAAGTTGATGGCGCGGCGCGGCGTCTGAGATGAAGATGCTCCGTACGACAGCAGGAGAAACAAAAAGCTTGGTGGTATTAGAAGTTCCAAGATCGGTGGAAGATTTCACATCAAAAACTGTATCTTGGAAAAAGTGGAGCAAGACCGGCTAGTTGGTAGTGTCATGTTCAAAGGAGATATCCAGAGAGCCCCGTCGACGAAGTAGACACGTTTACAAAGAATTGGAAAGAAAGGCATTCCAAAACACTCCTGGTAGTGACAAATGTCACAAAATCAGCATCTGGATGGCCTCAGACATAGAACAATCTAAAACTGGGAGGTTCGTTAACGCATTCTGAGGTTAACACGACAATGGCAGAGCAGTGTTTCCATCTAGATCATGATGGTCGCAGCGTCGAAAATGTAGAATATAAAGAAGAAGAAGAAAAAGAGGATCACAGTTGGTTCTGTTAGCCGAATTCATCCGCTGTGCTCTATCCCATAAGCCCTGGCACATTACTGAGCTTTGGGTAGTGAGTCATTACTGTCAGTGTTGCTCTACTTTTCTTCATCCCTTTTAATGCAGTCAATGAAGCATTTTAGGTCCGAATTTTTGTACTGTGAACGGATTTGCATGAAATTTTGGAATTAAAAGTAAGAATAAATTAAAAGTAAGAATAATCTTACCCTTAACTTCAAAAGTGAAAATGATTTGAACACCGCCACCACCCTGGGGGCGCAATCGCAGCCTCTCTTAAGTCCTTTAACCCTTCACCGTTTTAGCAAAAGGTTGTTTACTATATATTGCAATAAAGGATGTTGTAGCTCTTTTAATTACCTTTACAATGGTTTCTTACAAATTGTGATAGCATAAAAATTGAAGGAGTTATGGTCCAAAAACTCATTGATTTAAAAGAAAAAAACATTAGATGCTCTCCTTATTTGCACTACAGCTCACTTATTTTACGTGCAAAAGACTTTTAATAGTGCTCATTTTAAAGCTTATTTCAAGCACTACAAAACATCGTGATGTTTGAAAATGCATAAAATACATCTGCTCGCCGCTAAATGGCATTGACCACAACGATTAAATTTCAGACAAAATAAAAAATGGCTTTGATCTTTTATATCTAGCTTTATATTGTTCTTAGAATACTTTATAAAAAACCAAATTGTTTATTGTTTTACCTGCTACAATTTTGTTCTTTATAAAATTTTCGATAAAACGTATAGTTTTGGAGATATTTGCAATAAATAGATGAAAAACGTGAAAAAATTGCGAATTTTCAATTGCCAATAACTCGAAAAGTATTAGACTTAATGAAAAACTTTATATTAGATTTTTTGCTTAAAATTAGGCCTTTTATTGATATCCGAGGTTATTTTGAAAAAAAAAATTAGCCCCCGAGAAGGGGTGGCAACCACCCCCAGGGTGGTGGCGGTGTTCAAATCATTTTCACTTTTGAAATTAAGGGCAAGATGAGCCTAATTCCAAAATTTCATGCAAATCGGTTCACAGTAAAAAAATTCAGAGGTAAGGCCCTATTTTTCGCTTCATTGACTGCACTATTTGTCAACAATCGCACCAGTCACCTCCGGTTAGACGACACCACTACCCAGTGGCTATCGTGATAAAGTATAGTAAGGTCTATTGGCGCCGCCAAGTATATACCAACCAGTGCCTTCTCTAATCACTTGGATTGTTAAACTTTCAAAGTCTCAAAGTGCGGATGGCTAATGAATGGTTTTCTGATTGTTTTTTGTAGAATTCCGCAAATTCACTGGTTCCGAAAATAAAGACAAGAGCCACTGTTCATTCCAAAATATTTTTATTAAGCTAGTTAATGCTGCGATTAACTAAAAAGAATCAGTCTCAATACATCTATATGTACAATAACCGACATAAATTAAGATTTAAGCCTATGGTTGTCCCATTGGATAAGGTATACTCTATAGTCATATATTAAAACCCCTGAAACACTTGCCTTGTTGCTGCTGGCAGGCGTTTAATACCCACTTCAAATGGTAAATTTCCAAAAGCATCGCATCGTAATGATTGTATTCAAATCTCAATGCCATATCGAAATAAAAGCATTTGTCGTTCAAATGTAAGAGCACCTTGAACGACCTTCAAACCACCCTAACGTAAACCTACATAATAGACGTTCAGCGAAAATGAAAGGCTCTTCTTCGATCCCATTCGAATAATTTTAATTAGCACCGACCGATTTAGGTAGGCATTTGAATTTCTGATGCAAAATTGTCACATTAGCTGAAAGTCAGACGCATGTACAACTTAAATAAAATCAACTTGTCTTACAACTCTTCTGTATCAGTCGTGTTCACTATGAATTATTTATGCACAACAGAGCATTGGCCCCAGCTTTTATAGCTTTCTTAATGGGTAATAATCCATCCTAAGTTTCACATCATGAATATTTAAAAATCTTCCGAAAATAAAAACAAAAGTGAATACATCAATCGATGACGAGAGTGTTGAAGAGTGATTTGGTCGACATGCAAAACACATTGTGAAAAATCAAACATTTACTGGGCCTATTAATTAAGGTTTTGTTTGTGTTTCATCAATCGTGTTCTTGTAATTGTTAATTGTTTTGCGTTTTTACGGAAGCTTGAAAAGGTGCTTGTTCGTTAAAAGCTAGTGTCAAAGATTGTTAATCATTAGATGATTTATACCACAAATAAGAACAAGCCTTAAATTGAGTATTGTTTTGAGTTGTCTGATGTTCTTGTCGATTATCGGGGTCTATACGTAACACCTCGAAGTTAACTTCTGGCAATTAATTTCTTCTTTTTTCGGCAACTATTTTGAGTTTACACCTAATAGCCAAATACCTTGATGTGACAAGTCAACGCTTACGTCATAGGTGACGGAAACAATTTTTTCATATAATTAAAGCAAGCACTTCAAGAGGTTATGACTACCCCTATAATGTTAAAAAACACAGTTCGAGCATTTAAGAAAGAAGAGGATTTAATAGAAGACACAGTTGCACATTGCTTTTAAGTTTTTGGGAGTTGTAATTCAGGGAAAAACAGAGCATGGAAAAGCGTTCCACATGCGGATAATGCGACTATGATATGAACCTTTATACTTGACTGTACGTCCGAAATTTGGCTCAAAGTAAAAGTGATGAGCATTCCTAGCGAGACGAGAGTTGCGGATAAACTGTTTATAGGGAGGAGTGCAACTGGCTATTTCGAAGAGAACAGTTTGCTAAAAAAAAAAACGATAAAAGAGAGTGAGACAAGTAACGTAACGTTTCGACGATGATCAAGAGAATCAATCGGTTCCACGTTTGAACTAACACCTATCAGCCTACCCTGTCCAGCAGGCGCAAAAATGTTTGTTGAGCATCAGACCAGGATTGGGATTCATTCTCTAGCTTTGGACCGGACAGCGGGGCTTAGCGCATTTCGCACATCCATGCCTTGTGAGTTAGTGGAGGGGACCTACAATTTGCTGCCGACTCCGAAGGGTTATTGAGAAAGCGCTTTCATGGTTATGAATTTACTATCGGACGACTTGTCAAATCTTCGCGCAATGTTATACCCGTAGAAAAACAATTTTGGGTTTCTGTTGAGATTCGAACTACGAGCCTCCCACATAACAGGTGGACTTGCAAACCTTTACGCCACGGGCACCTCGTTTACACTCATACCAAGTACTGACAGCTTTTCGGTTTCTTGGATGCAAGTACCATTCATGGATAATGGTTTTGGCGTTTTGGGGGATTGTTGAGCTTTAACGCAGAGACAGCTTTGAGTTTTTCAAGCATTGAGTTCCAATCGCTTCTTGCTTTATGACCAGGGACGTGAATTTGGAAACGAATATGAAAATCTGAGGATTGAGTCGTCAGCTAAACAGTTAAGAGGAAGAAGAGTTTCAGACCAGAGATAGTTTATGAAAATAAGGAAGATAGTCGGAGACAAAATGGAGCCCTGGGGCACACCAGCATTTATGAAGTGGATATCAGACTTAAGACCATCCAATTAAACTTGTATCGAACCATCAGAAAGGTAGTTGAACTTTACCAAGGGTTGTCAAAAAAGCCTGGATTTTCCAGCCCTCAAAAAACGCTAGACCACAAAATTAACACACATCTCTGTCATTTGAATCAATAAACATGCCATTTTACAGCCCTCAACCAGAAAAACCCTAGGGCCAGTTGAGGGCAAATCCAGGTCAACCCCAGGGCTCAGTTTGACATTCAGGGCGAGTTTAGGTTTTTAAAAAACGCTTTGTGGCGATCCCAGGGCGACCCCAAGGCTTCAACGAACGCACCTAATTTTTAATCCAATGAAGAAGAAACTCACCGATGCTAAAAGCACGCATTTTCCATAACAGAACTTGATACCAACTCTATCGAAAGCCTTAGAACGCACTTTTGTCAAAACAATGCAAAGATTGATTCCATTTTTCACCAGTGTCCAGTGGACCTTTTGCTACGAAAGCCGAACTATCGGTCATTAAGAAGCTTTCGCTCTTTAAGATGGTAGTGATTTCTCTATAGCTTGATTCGCTTAAATGTTGCTCTTTTTTATAGAATCCCACCGCTGTTATAAAAAGATCCAAGGCAGACTTATGACTCTGAGGAATGACCAGGTTGTTGGATGAAGGAGATATCCAACGACTTAAATCATTGAAATAAAATTCATTTTTCGCCAGCATAATATTTTGAGTATATAGTGGTGAAAACCCGGACGGAATAAACTTGCACTTTAATATTTAATTCGAAATTGTGTCCGTGTCTACCTAGATCGAGCCGAAACGGGATTACCCGATCCGATTTGGCCCCGCAGCGCAGGCTGGATCTACTTTAAGCTATGTAGGAAAATATGTGTTAATTGTAAACAGAGCGGTAAACGTGCTGAGTTTTTAGTCGATAGACATTAAGGTTAGGTACCAATCCTATGCCTCGCCACCACGTCTATCTACATTTCTAGTTCGCCCCCGAGGTAGAATTAACTAACGCTATGGGCCCGACAGTTATTGGTCTGATGACACCAAACTACAAGTACTTGTAATACAATTGAATAATGACAAGGGTAATAAATTTCTCAAACACGAAGCTACAAGTTAGTTTGATCTTCTTCAAGTGTAATGCGGGCATAATCTAAAAGTTTACTGGTACTTTGACCTGTAGACTTCTAGCTTTGTATTACAGGCTATCACTCGATTCAAAAAATAAATACATAGGCGTAAAACTCACACATAATTTTCTGGCGATTTCGAAAGCAAATTTTTTTATTTTTTTTTAGTACTATAAACGACTACGTCTTATTTGTACATTGCTTCTCAATAAATTGAATTGAAATTGAGATAGTAATTTTTAAATCAGTTCTCTCAGAAATTTCTCTCGAAATACTCGAAGTGCTGCGTTAAGCGTGGTAAGTAATTGGATATTTCTGGGATTCGAAGAACCTCTAACTCCAACAGACAGACACGATATGAAAACGGCATTGAATACCGATTCTAATTGTATTCGGAAACCCTCCTGCTCATGGAAACGGGTAAATTCTTGAGTTTAACTTGTACACTCCACAAAATAAATCTCTAAATTTTTTATCGATACTTCAAGACGGTGTGTTGTAGGGAGAGTAAGAACCATCATGTAAATGTTGCATCGAATCGAAATGAGATTTGGATTCAGAAATTTTACCACACCGATCTATTTATTTTCCAATCGAGTGTTTTAAAAACTGTCCCTGAATCCTTCAAAATAACGAACAAAAAACATTTTAAATGATTCTCGGTTCTATTATTTTGGTGTTCTTAGCTGCGGAATCATCGTCAACAGGCGAAAGTAAACCAATTACACCGAAGTAAGGTACAATATTAGTTGGACATGGCCTATGATAAATATACTAATTAAAAGACAGATATAGACGTCTTTTATTTTTTCTCTTTAATTATGTACTTTGAATAATAGAGAGATAATCGATCCGCCCTCCAAGCCAACCGCGCATCAGGTTTCATCTAATTGAATATGTAGTGATTGATATGCGTCTAGTTTATGCGGTTTGTTTATACATTTTTTATGAGTTTAAAATTATTATAAGCTGATGTAATTTTGTTTGGCTTTTTCTGTTTTAATTGGGTCGTAAATGTGGTCTGCTTCTGCTTTTCTGCTATTGATTTTTATTGCTTGATGATTGTCCAATATGTTTTTGATCACATTTGTAACAAGAGGTTCAACAAGCGCCACTGTATCGATCAGTTGGTCTCATGTTGACCCTAAGCGTAATATGAATTTGAGTGGGTATGAACTTTCGTCATTTAAGAGGGTATTCTAGTCTAGAGACAAGAATTTTAAGTAATCTTTAAAGAGTCGTAAAAGAAGACAACCAAAAATTTTAGTATCCACTTTTTTGTCAGTTATTTATTAATATTAAAAGAGTACAGAATTTTTTTTTTTTTGAAAATTAAAAACTTTGAATTCTAGCAGGCGATGAAGTTGGGTATCTCAAAAAATTGACACATGACCATACTCATGATTTCAACCCTCCTAGTTATCCAAATTAAAAAAGAAAAAAAGATTCTTAATCCGTAATGATGTTGCTATCGCATGAACCAGCGATAAGCAAAAAAATGTTTGAGAAAATGGCGACTGTTTGAAAAAAATAACCATTTTTTTACCTTTTTTTGAGTTTTTCAAATTTTTTAAAAATAGTGAAAGAAATTTGGGGATGAGGCCCAAGATAGGTCTCCAAAGAAGATTCTCTCAAAATTTCAAGTGAATCGGTCAAGTAGAACTCGAGGAATCGTGGGTATCATATTAAAAAAGTATGTCCTGAGAAAAACGCATTTAAAGTTTCGTGTTAAGTGAAATTCTAATTAGTTTCAACGTCAATAGATGGCTATAACTTCGGAAATAATTTGAATTTTGAAAAATCCTTTTAGGGAGATATTTTTGAACATCTAAACTATCGAATTATGATAAACAAAAAATTTCGATTTTTTCAAATTTCTGGACTAGAATACCCCCTTAATGCATCGGATAGTTAGAGATATTCGGGGCAAAGGGTATGGTGAAACAGTTTTTGGAAGTGTATGTTTTTAATCGAAAATTGTTGTTTAGTTTTAACTTTACTGAGTAGCTACTTACCACCTACTTAATTACTAATTACCAAATGATCATTTATCACATCCATTCATGGGCTATTGTCAGAATTTCTTAGTACTCGCTACGTAATTCTCAATCGATAAGTGTAAAGGAATCAATCTATATAGGGTGAACTACCCAATCATTGGCACCTTAAGCGAAATCCAACTTTTTGGGCCATAATAATTCCGAATAACAGAAAACAGTCCAGATATTTTTGATTTTTAATTTTTTGATATATTTTTTTCTTTATTAAAGTAAACGGAAGCTTAATTCACACAAAAAAAGATTAATTAATGAATAAAAAGTTCATCAATGTCTACATACATACCCAATGATTGGCACAATTTTTCAATCATTGGCACTAGCCAATCCAGTGATTGGCACATTGGATTTGTAAGGAAAATTAGTAAGAGTTACCAAATTTGTAATTTATTACGTGTCTAATGATTGGCATAGTGCCAATCAACCCAGTGATTGGCATTTTTGCTAATCATTGGCATGGATCCCAAAGATTGGCACAGTGTCAATCAACCCAATGATGGGCACCCTTTCCAGTGATTGGCATGCGCCAATCACTGGCCTAGGCCTGAAATTTCAATCCAATAGTTAGCATTCCTGATAAATACTATATTTTACTTGAAATATTAAAAAAAAACTAGCCTAACTTTTCTTTGCACTTTAATTATTTAAAAAAACAAAACTTCACAACGGTTTTGACCTTTTTTCCACTATTTTCCTTCGCCATAAGCGCTCCACTTTGCTTGTGCATATCACAAGGTTTAACTAAAATTTGGCGCGAAATTAAGGCAACATTTTTGACAGCTGTATTTCCACGGCTATCAACCCTTAGGGGTGAAAAAATGATGCCAAACTATGCAGAAATAAGTAAGGATAGTATTAAAAAAGAAAATATTTAAAAAAAAATTTAAGATCCGATATATTTAAGTCTTTTATGAGGTATGTGCCAATCATTGGGGGGTGCCAACAATAGGACGGTTTACCCTACTTATCATTGAATGACAAGCTGAAAGTTGTTTTTTCACTTTTTTGCTTAAAAAATTAATTTGTGATCAAAACTAACTGTTTCTAGTAGTTTAAGTCCTATAGGAGGCCTCAAAAGTCTCTCTAATATTCCCGAAACTAATAAGTTTCAAATCTGCTGTAGTAATTTCTCTCACCCCGTTTATGGCCTCGTGCGTTACCTAAGACTTGGGCCGAAAAAAGTAAAATTGTTGAAAACGAACGTTTTGAAGGCTTATTCTAAAAGCAATAATAAAAGGCTTTATTTATAAACTGCTTGATCAGATTGTAGTTATTCAGTTGATTAACTTCCACAGAAAGAATTGGCAAAGGTATCGACAACCTTTTTCACGCAACATGATTAGATTTGTTAGCAAAATGATAAGTTCTTTCATAGAAAAACACAGATATCAAGAATGGAACAAGAAACTAAATGTTTTTTATAGAAATGACAAGCCATTCTGGAACATAGTCAGAATAGTTAAGAATAAAAACAGAACTATTCTTTCTCTTGAAACTCCTCTTAGAGCATTATTCCCAGATACTAAAAAAGCTACTGAGTTTGCTCATGTTTTTTCTAAAATCTAAAACAAATAAATATTGAAGTTACCCCCTAGAATGTTTTCGCAAGCGATGGAACATAAGAAAAATAATAAAAAATTTAAAAATCATGTCGCGGTACAGCTCATACAGCTCGTTGTTGTATCTTCTTCTCCACACTTTCAGCCCTATCACAGATTCCATCGTAATCGAAAAAGTCTAAGTTACCCGATCTAATTATCACATAATTTATTCGGAGTGGAACGAATTCCGAAATTCGTAGATTTGGAATCACCAAATTCGAGTGGAATGTAAATTCGTCGTATATTAAATACGAAAGAAGTGGTTGCAGAAAAATATGAATGATCTTGCACATTTGGCGTTAAACAGCTGATTTCGAAAACCAGCATGGCAGTATTTAGTGTGGCAACTGGCAATTCTTTCCTCGATTCCATTCGGATTTTGTGAACACATATTCCGTATGGTTGTCTCCGCTGATTGTCTTCGCATACGGAACCAAAGATCATTCGGAGAATTTTTCCAAGGGTTTCCTCATCCGCTTTCGATAAAGTCCATGCTTCCACTCCGAAAAAGCAGGACTGGGATGATCAAGCTCTTATAAAGGGTTACCGTGGTTTTTCTAGAGAGGGTTTTGTTTTTCAATAGCTTTCTTAACCCCAAGAAGCAGATTAGGTTAGCAGAAGTTATTCTCCGATTGAACTCCACACTGATTTTGTTTTCCGTGTTTATAGCAGAACCTAGGTAAACGAAGTCCTGTACTACCTCGAAGTTAGGTATGTCTATTGTTGCGCATTGTACAATTCGTCGATGTTCTCTGTCCTTATCTGATGACATCACGCTTGTTTCTTCCCATTTCGTCAGTATTATCTGCGTAAGCGAATAATTGTATACAATGTACAGACTTTTGAAAGATTGTTTCTCCGGTGTTGATATTTGAGTTTTGTATAATCTTTTTAAGTATGATGTTGAAGAAATCGACCTTGACGGAGCAGCGTGAATTCTCCAAAGTTATCCTGCATAGTCGTACGAGTTTTACAGGGATGCCGAAACTAGACATGGCTCTGTACAGCTCGTCTCTGTAAATACGCAGCCTTAAAAGAGGTGTTTCTGTTTATCTTTATTATATTCTCGGGATACTTCCAAGATCTGCCTGTGAAAACTATTATATCAAACTATCGTCTCTATAAAATTTGGTAATTAGCGGTTCAAAATGGAACGAAATTCTACGAATTCAATAGCAATAGGAATTTGTTTCGATGAGCTTCTTATAACGTCAATATCGTCTAAGTAAGCGAGTTATTATACAGACTTTTTAAAGACTATGCCTCTGGTGTTGACATTTCAGTTTTGAGCAAAGTTTTTTAGTGAGTATGATGTTAAAATAGTCGCATGGTACTGGTCAAAGACAAATCTTGTTCTCTTTGGCATCAACTTTCTCCTGCCAAAGAGGCTGCATTTGTCTGCCTGCATTCTTTATCGGACCATGGGATTCGTTTTGTGACCAAGTGAAACCCAAAAGTGGTGGCTGGTGGCTTGTTGGCATATCTGCCGCTGCTCTTCAATTATTTTCGCTGGCGGCTTTAGATTAAAGCATGTTTGGGGGGATACTCAATTGAAAAGGTATGGCTATCTCTTATGATTGTAGCGTTACAACGTAATATCGTTTCACAGCGTTAGTTCGAGCGAGAAGTGAATAGGATAACCTCTTCGGACCTTTGATTTGAGTCAAAGCTGGCTCCTCGAAAAGTTCGGACATCAATTACACTGGAAAAGTGTCTTCTCTTCGATCTCAACATGGTCAACTTGGTTAATCTGGGGTTCGCCACGTACCTTTATGAATTTTGAGATGCTGGAAGCGTTTACAACTAACAACTAGATTTAGCTCCGCAGCAAATTCGATTAGCCTAAGTCAGTTTCGCAGGTTTTGTCTAACAGGCTTTGCTTACCGATTGCGATTTCAAAGATGTTCATTTTCCCTTGTTTTGCCTTTTTTTTTTGCATTGCCCGCATATGTTTCTTCGACCAGCTCGTATACGTTATTTTTTGGTATCATCGTCTTTCTCTTCTGTGGGTTAGTAGACGCAACTCTAGCTAAGGTTGTGTAATTTTGAGGTGATGCGGTTAGTCATTACACGCTCATTTTTCCGGATTTTGGTTGGTTAACTTATCCCTTAGGCTACCTCTATAACGACAAATCCGCATCCAAAAAATCATTGTTTCTGTTGTCTGAAGTAGTCGCCACAATAGACTTCGCAGACACTGAAACACCGACTTGCTTTTATGATTTTTGATAATTTCTGCAAAAGTCGGGGCCCAAAGCGTTAATGAATTTATTTCAGTCACAATCGCTCGGTCTAAGCTTCCAAGTAACCGCCAGCTTAAGCCTACTAGCCTCAGCTCTAATGTCGTTTTCGTTATGATATCAAAACTAAATTAGTAAACGAAACCCGATTCTAGAATTAGCGATAGCTATCAACTTCATACTTGGACCTAAAATGTGCGTGTCTATTTGAGACCCAAGACGATAAATTTTCTTTGACTTTCAAAAACTGTTCCAGTAAAAACAAACAACCGCTTCTGTATATTAGAATTCATCACATTTATTTACTCTCACTGAAGACGTTAAACAGAAACAAAAAATTAAACAACAATCGTTAACACTGTCTTTATGCACAGATGGAAACTAAAATTAAATTATATACAGTCGTGATGGCTAACACCTTAGAAAGCGCTGGTTATATAAAAAAGCACCGTTGTGGGAAGTCTTACCTTTAAATTACACACTCACTATTTACATTGTGGATTGTTTTTGGGGAAGATGATCGGCCTAGGCCCAGCCACCTGAGGGTTGCCATCCGCCTCCACCGCCGCCACCGCCGCCAGAGGGTTGCCATCCACCGCCGCCACCACCATTACCTCCTCCTCCTCCACCGCCTTCGATTTTAATAATTTTGATTATCTTTGTCGAGGTTCCACCGCCACCTCCTCCACCACCTGATGACCAGCCACCTCCTCCACCACCTCCACCTCCTCCCCCGGAGGACCAACCTCCTCCTCCACCTCCACTGTCACCACCGCCTCCGCCAAGCGATATCACTTTGATGATTTTGATATCTCCACCACCTCCTCCTCCACCATTTCCTCCACTAGACCATCCGCCGCCACCTCCACCTCCACCTCCACCTCCTCCTCCCGATGACCAGTCACCGCCTCCCCCTCCACCTCCACCTGACTGCCAGTCTCCTCCTCCACCGCCTCCACCACCTCCGCCCCCATCTTCAGTGATGATCTTAATGATTTGCACACTTCCTCCACCTGAACCTCCACCATTTCCTCCACCACCAGATGACCATCCTCCACCACCTCCACCACCACCGCCCGGCTTTCCAGCCACGCAGGCTACTCCAAGTACAACCAAACAAACAAATGCCTGTTAATTAAAAGCAATCGTTAATTCCACAAAAATATCCAATTCAATGACGCAATATCCAACGTACTTTCATCTCCAAGTGAACTCTGCGAACTCCTTTAAGTTTTCTTCCTTGGGCAGCTGGATTTTCCTCAGCAACAAACCAACTGATGGCTTTTCGGGTATAGTCCAATTCTTTTATACCTTCAACTGGGAAACTCACAGACGGAAATCTCTGCAAAAATTGGAGGTGGCCATGCCTTGGGGTGGTGGAAGGTTGCCGACAACAACGATACGATAACTCTTCACTTCTGGTGTTGTTATGATGACGCTGGAGATGAGTCTCCTCACATCATTAAATGCATTACGAAGTTGTGTATGTTGTTTGGCACATCGAAAATGAAAGTACAAAATCTTTTCACTTTTCATAGATGTGCCACCGCATGTTGCCATCACACCGTCCCGTCCGTCGCGTCGGCATTGATCGGCTGTGGTCGTACTTAGAGTCATCGCTGAGAGGAGGCAGACTGCATGGCAATAATGTTAAGTCTCTGGAATAGACGTAGTTATGCTGTTGCTCACCTATATCCAAGCATGCAGACACTTGTGCCAACATGATGCAGGCTATAATAGATTAACCTCAGAAAATTGCAAAAAACTATTGGCATAGAAATACACAATCCTAATCGAGGAATACACTCAAAGAAAATGCTCCGTCATGAGGAAGACAAGTTTAAAAAAAATTAATTTCTAAAGCGCATATAAAATTTGGCAATTCACTTGGAGCACTTCCTTTTGTTCTTTTGTTCACAATTTTTAAATTGATTTTTATGATTAGAGGAGTTAGCTGATGTCGGTCACAGGACAGGTCATTGACCTTTCATAATTTCAGGAGGATCCATATGATGAAGCGAATCTGATAACAAGGAGATTGGAGGCATATCTCGTAACAATCCCTGCAATTGTCTTCAAACCAAAAAGTAAAACATTCAACTTTAAGTTGCGGCAGTTCATCCGCCTCAGAGCAAGAATGAAAGTTGAGATCAGTGGTTAAGACGTAAGCAGGTAATCTGATATTTGCTCGTTATCAAAATGAAGGGACAAGGCAAGATATGCATTCCGAAATAGAAAAAAAATTCAATAAAATCAGACATAGCATTACGATGAAGTGGACCCCGTGATTCAGTCTGCCTGCTTGCCCATATATAAACCTGCATCCTAACCTGCCAAATTTGGAAGTAACTCAAAATATGAAGTGAAAGAGATGAGTGCGCAACGTAGCTAAACTCAATCATGTGTTTAAGTCTCGAACACAATATCCCACCACAAATCGTTGACTTTAAATGCTTAATTGTATGCAGGGTGTTTTAGATTAGGTTTGGTTAGGTTAAGGTGGCTGCCATCTCGGCCATCCCGTGGGGCCCATTGTGGTACCACGCTGGAACTTATGTATCCTCATCCTAATGGAACCATTTTTAGCTTAAAATGAAGCGAGAGAGACGCAGGGCGTCGAAGTGAGTAAGATCACTAGGGTCATTAAAGACACACGAACCTAGGTGTATCCTACGCTTGTGAGCTAAAGCGAGGCATGAACAGAGAAGGTGGGGAGTTTTCTACTCCTCCTCCTCATCCATACAGCTTCTGCAAAAATCGTTTGAGGTGACTCCTATCGTTGCGGCGTCTCTAATAAAACAGTGTCCTGTAATGACACCTTTCATCCCACTAATATGTTTTCTGTTGAGAGAGATCAAACCGTTCGACCGCTTAAGATCTAGCTTGGACCTGTTTCGTTGCGTTGTACGTTAAACTGCTTGACCATCTCAGATTAGTTTTCTTGTATGCGTCCTTGGTATGCCAATTTATCCGTTATCGGTGAGAAGGGCAGAAGTGTTCCGCTTCTGGCGAGTTCATCTGCATTGCAGTTTCCTAGAATGTCTCTATGCCAGCATAGGTGAATTGTAAAGAACAAAAATACAACAAACCGAATTTTACACATAATTATTCTTTTTATTTATTCGATCGTTCTTACAAAAACACATTAAATGAAAAGTGAACAGCACTCGTTGACACTCCGCCGCTTACTGGCTTCTGCGGGATGGAAAATGAACATTTTCAGTTGTACTTAAAACTGATTAAAAATTGTACTGAAATGGGGTCAATTGTATCGAAAACTAGCTAGAAAACTTTTTTTTCATTGCCAAGGCAATAATTAAAGCATCACATCCAAAATTTCTCATTGCTCCGTAGGTCTGATTGATATGAAAAACGTCAAGCAACTATAATCACCCTTATTATGAAAGGCGTAATACTTGAGTGACAATAGTCACTTTATTTGTCGAGTCACTTTTTAGGCGTTTAAGTATCGGTATTACGTGCCTTGAACGCCACTTACATACAATCCAAACGCCATCCACATGAACAGAGCTGATCATGACAGATTGGGATTTGAATAGAAATTCTGGTTTTGCCTTGAAATTTTAATTTTTTTTGAATAACAAACGAAAATGAATATTTTCCTCTGTTAATTGCAATGAGAAATAGTGGTGAAAGCGAGGACAACAAAGGGCAGAAGATATTAGAAACAAAAAAAAAAAACTGGTAAGAGAAAGAAGAATCGTTTACAACTACAACTACAGTGACTTCCATTTGCTATTTATTGAACAGAATCTGTTTAATTCTGTTTAACTTAAAATTTTGCATCGAACCAAACCTTTAAAAATATACACACATGAAAAATACAACATGAAAAGATTTCGTTTTTCAATTATTTTAACTTTTGCCATTCTTTTTCAGTTCTAACCGCTAAACTGCTATCCATTCTTTTTTTTTTTTTTTTGTCCTCCGTTTGGGAGACACCCCGTCGAAAATTTGTTGCAAGTTGAGGATTTTGCTCCATCAGATCGATTAATGTTTTGATATGCTCCTGATTTGTTTTTTTTTTTCACCCTAAATTCAGTCAAAATGAAAGTTATTTAAGAAAAAAGAAGAAACCAACTACAACTTACATTTTTATTCAAGTAAAACAATCTTGGCGTTTGCAAATTTATGGTCGCCAAAAAATAGCGTTTTACTAGTCGTTTAACTGAAATAAAACGACAGCTGCAATACCGAAGAATGACAGGGTGTCGTTAAAAAAATTACATTCCACTGAACGCTAAATGTCAAATGGCGTAACGCTAGGTTAAACGACTACATAGTGACTTTCATAATACCGATTTCCCTAAATGAAAGTTTTCGTTCAAGTAAAACGCCTACCATAATAAGGGTGAAATATCTCTCTAACATGTTTGTGTAGTGTGTGGCGAAACTATGTTTGCACCAGAGATAAGAAATTAATTAGATGGCAAACTTCACACACACATTGAAACTGCCTACAAGCTGATTTACCGAAAATCACCTCTACTACTTTGAGTACAGCTTCCACTCCACCTTTACTTTACACAAAATCTCACTACTGCCACTTTGAGTACAGCAAATCTCACTACTACCACTTTGAGTACAGCTTCCACGTATTCACAGACAGAGGATGTGATTACAAAAACAACAATGTAAACAAATGGTTGTTGCGGGGCAAGAGAAGTAAAGGATTGCCATCTAATTAATTTCTTATCTCTGGTTTGCACAAACGTGTTTGTGTAGTGTAGGGGCCCTATAATTCATCTACACTTGCAGTTTCGTTTAATATATTTTTAGTTAATAAATTGCTTGTTAAACATGAAGTCGACTTCGATTTCATTTGGAAATAAAAACAAATTTCAAAATGGAATTAAGTGATCCAGAAACTGCGGCTTCTGGAACAAAATATTCCAAAGAACTTAAAAAACCGTTATCGATGTCGATTCTATTTTTGATGTGTTCCAAAAAGTTTATATAAAATTGTTTGTCATTTTGATTAAACTCTATTAAGTCTTCACTGTTTATGCTATTTTCAATGTATAAAGATTCTACCAGATCACCGCAGAATACGTTTTCAAGAGGTAAATGATTTTCATTTAAATTAGCTCTATAAATATCTTTGCGATCTATTACATTTCTTGACATAAAATTTCTACAAAATTGCTTGAACAAATGCTTGACTCGAGGGACTATGACATGAATTCTAACATCATCAGCTTGCATCTCTAAATTAAGTTTATTAATCATAACTAAAGCATAAGATAAGAAGTTAAAGTAAAATTTTGTTGCGTTGTTGAGATAAGTTTAAATGAAATTTAGTTTTTCTTTTGAACTGTGGGTTTCAAAATCTGCCAAACTGTAATAATACTTTAAAGCACTCCAGTGTTCAATCATTCGATCAATCGCAGCCTGTTAAAAATGCCAATAAAGGATTGGTAGGAAAAAATAAATTACATTCAAAATACGTTAAGAATATTGATTATCTGACGGGAAAGCCAACGCGTTGCATTATAGCTTATGATAACATGAAGTTCTGTTCCGAAATGTTCTTGGAAATTTTTGAAATCTTGTCTTCTTAAGGCGCTGTTACAAAAATGATGTCAAATTGCCCTTATTAAAGTGTCGATATTGCTTGGTAATTCAGCAGACGCAGCTTTTGAAGACAAGTTCAAGTTATGACAGATGCAACCGTTAACCGTTAACTATTACATTTAGAACAACTTCTTTTTTTTTCACTTGCACACAAATTCAAAAATGGTTAGAATGAAGAGCTAGAGCTAGAGCTAGCACATCGGAGATTTACTGATTGGTATAAAATGGGATGCGTAGTGTGGTTATCCCGAAGCAATTATGAATATCGTTTTGAATCAGTTCAGTTTCTTGTTTTGATAATTTTTTTCGTGAAATACATATAAGATGCCAATTCGCAAATTGTACTGAATTCTGTCCAATTGTACTTTTGTACTCGAACAAACTCAATTGTATCGAATTCGGTACAATTGTATCGAATTTTCCAACCCTATCTGCCTTCGTCGTCTCTTCTTATACTATTCGTTGGTTGGTGTTTGTGTTGGTATTGGTGTTGCTGTTGCGGTTGCACGTTGCAGTTGACAGAATGGGCGGGTTCAAGACAAATTTCGAAAACTCGAAAAGATCTGTCAGTCCATGAACGACTATCTGAACTTTTTTTTTGTCTTAAAGTGGTAGTGTGATTCACCTCTCGATTCTACATAGTTAGTAGTAAAATTTATTGTAAAACACAGATTTTTTCAGTTTGAAATTCAACAATTTGACTTCCAAGTGTTTCCAAGTTGAACAGTCTTAAAATTACATTCTTTTTACTTAATTTTGTTAAAAGAAAGAAAGGCGTTTGCCTTCAAAAATGTATTTCTTTGTTGATAAACTCACTATTAAAATTAATTTACAAAACAGAATATCGAAACACCAATAATTATCAATTTCAATTCAACAAATAAGCGAAAACTTATAGAACACAAAATAACCCAAGAATACCGAGTAAAGTTCGATTGTCATGTATGTTGTTTTCCTTGTCAAGTAAAATCTGAAGTTCAGATTTTCAGCCAAGTTTTTCCATCTGAAAATCTATGTTCGAAAATCTGAAAATCTGAATGTTATCTGAATTGTCATCTGAAGATCTGAAACTTTTTACAAGGAAAAAGAAAAGAAAAGTGACAGAATCTTAAGTTAAGATTTTAGAAGATAGGTGCCAGGAACGCGGCCAATGTTAAGCTGCTCTGACATCTCCCTGAGAGATGATAGGCCGTTAAGGGCTAGAAACTAGAATAGGTTTGAAGAAATTTGATGCCCGCCTGACTGTCTAAGAAGATGCATAATCCTTTTTGGATATCATGTTTTCTCTGAGCCAAGATAGAGCTTCGCTAATTGCCATTACCTCCGCTTGGAACACGATACAATGATCTGGAAAACGTAGCGAGATGTTTAATTTCATTTCGTGTGAAAAGATACCATAACCTACTCCTTCATTTATTTTTGAACCGTCCGTATAAAAACGAACGTATTCGTTTTCCAAGAATGATTGGTTCTCCCAATCTGTTCTGGATGGAATGGTCACTCGGAAATTTGTACCAAATTCGAGTTTAGGTGTGGTGAAGTCTGTTTTTAGCGTTTTGTATAAGATGCAACTAAAGTTCAGTGCAGATAAATTGAGTCAAGGCATGAAAATGTGCGGGGGTATATCGCCCTACGTTTAGGCGGGAGGTACATTTTCATATATGTAAATACGAACTTAATTTTCTAAAAAAATATTATTAAAAATCAAACATGTCATTTACTAAATTTACTTTTTGAAAGTCAGCATGTTCTTTTATTGGCTGCGTTCTGACGCACCATCTTCGAAAATCTTAACTTAAGTTGCTGTCAGTTTTCCATACAAAAGTTCAGCTGACAATTCAGATTTTCAGATTTTCGAATTTAGATTTTCAGATTTTCGAACATAGATTTTCAGATGAAAAATCTTGGCTGAAAATCTGAACTTCAGATTTTACTTGTCAAAACATATGTTTTTTTCACTTGCTATTGGAACTTTATCGTGTTTGGTTGTGAAGTTGCATAAACATAAACGGTATTCCCTCACAGTTAAAATCAAAACTTGTACAAATATCTTCTGTGAAGAGTTCTTGTGTTCTATTTATGAAATTTGTGTAATTTGCCCCTTGTTTTTTTTAGTTTAATTGCAATAACAAAATTAAAGAAGCAATAAAAACTCCCCTTGAATGTATTCTCCTAAGTGGATGAAATTGTGTGTCCTTGTTTTTATTTTTGTTTTATAAAATGCAACGTTACTGGTACAACTATAAGGGAGACGACGACGTTGCCACAACTAATCGAAGTGAAATCGACAAGTAAATAAGATGTTTTTGAGTAAAAAAAAAAAATTACGTTTCTTGTTAGATGGTCGTTCATAAACTGACAGATAGCAACTTAAGTTCAGATGGTGCGTCAGAACGCAGCCATTATCAAATTAGTTCAAGTTAATTTTTTGAAGTAATCAAGTCTAAAAGTCAAAATATTGAAAAAACCTAATACGTATTTAATGGACGGCCCCATAAAAGAAAGTGAGACTGGTAAGATTACGATGCCGACAATTTTCAACGCAGTCAATCGATTCCACAATTGAACTACATTCAGTTAGTTTTGAGGGCACATTGAGATTTTACGACAAGAGACGGCATTGGGTTTTTGAAGCATTTAAATCTACTCGCTTTTTACTACCTCATATGACAATGCCACAAAGATCAAACGAAGGCAGGAGCTTGAATTTGGAAGCTTATTTGATAAGCTGAAGGCTCAGTCGTACAGGTGAGAACGGTGCCCTGGGACACACCAGCATTTATTAAGTGGTATTTTAAAAACCATCGTTTTTTTTCTAGTACTGGCTGAATAATGGCTGCTTTGTAGTGTGGGGAAGAGCCCACAAGAACATAATGAATAGAAAAGCCTTGTAATGACTTTATCAACGGAGTGACAGGTATATGAACTATCGAATTTGAGTTATTTTTAGGCTGAAAGGCATTTTTGGAATTGACAGATAAAGGGTGTTTTTTGATACGTCTTGTTTTCAAGAAGAAATAAAACGCATATAATTCAATGTTATGGCCAAGAATTCAACCACAGCTGGCTCGCATTTCTTGCCGTCAGCAATAACGTGCCGTATATATCTTCCAAGACGTCAATCGTCTCGGGCTGATCGGTGTAGACAAGCGACTTCACAAAATGAAGCATGAAATAGTCCAGCAGCGTAAAATCGCACGATTTTGGAGGTAACTCACAGGTTTAAAACCCGAAATGATTTTAAAATGGCCCAATGATTCATTTCGAAACAAAGAACATACGCAGTAACCAGTGGTCGTACGGCTTCAATTCTTTCACGAGAAAACGGCAAAGCTAAACTAGGTCAAAAAGACCAAATCCGAAAAAGTATCACCAGATTGAAAACCACATGTCTTAAAAAACACCCTTTAGTTATTAGGTTTGTTCGTTGAAGCCTTGGGGTTGCCCTGGGATCGCCACAAAGCATTTTTTGAGAAACCTAAAGTTGCACTAAATGTCAAAATGAGTGTTTTTTGAGCCCTGGGTTTCCCCTCAACTCGCTCTAGGTTTTTGCAGTGACGATTTAGGCTGAACAGGGCTGTCAAATGGCATGTATTTTTGCTCAAATGTTAGGGATGAGTGGTGATATTTGGTTTAGCGTTTTCTGAGGATTAGAAAAACCAGTTTTTTTGGCAACTCATACGGCTCGCGTACACTAACTGCCTGAACAGAATGGTGTAGCTGTAGCTGTAGTACGCCGCGCTGTCAAAGTCGAAAGTAGGCAAATGCCATAAGAGTGAACACAATGCGTAGTAGTAGCTGTAGCGGTAGCTGTAGCTGTAGTACAAGTTGACTCAACTTCAACTTTCGAGCGCACTGCAGCGCTACATTTTGACGTTTCACACAGAAAAAAAAAACAAAACACAGCAAAATGGCCCAGCAAAATTGACATCTTGCGCTACACCATTGTGGACGAGCTTTGCTACATTCCTCAGCTGCATTCTGATTTTTGATTTGACAGCGCGGCGTACTACAGCTACAGCTACGCCATTCTGTTCAGGCAGTTAATCAGACATCGTCCGAATTATAACCGGCGGCGGATGTCGGCCGAACTCTGAAGCTCGAACCAAACGTGTGTTAAACAAATAGAGCACGTACACCACTCCAACCGACAACGTCAGATGTCGTCCGACTACAACCGATCAACCGACAAATCCGAACTCGTTTGGATTTATCGTACGTCCGTCGTTCGTCAGTTTGCCAGTAGAAGTACACAAGAATACAAGCAATGGATAGTGAAAAATTAATAAATTTCGTTTTTAGTAGGACACCACTGTGGAAAAAGTTTTCTAAGGCGTATAATAGTAGAGATGTCACTAAAAATCTATTTAAAGAAGTTTTAATTGAAATGAAATAAATAAATTCAATAATAGGATGTCTTTCAGTTATCGTCAGAGAACGGCAGCAGTGTATCCAGACGAACGTCAGAAATTGTCGTCCGAACAGCTCCGATCCGATATCGGCCGATAATTCGGATTCAGTGTACGCGAGCCGTTACGGTTGTCAAGGACACCTGGGTCAACCCTAAGTAAAGCTGAACGAACAAACTTATTGATATTTACTATGCATTTTAAGATAATTTCGCATGTTTCTCGGCCGTTGGAGCAAATCCCAGGTCTACTAGGACTATTTTTAGATTTTCGAAAACATACTTATCTATCACTTATCACCTCTAATCTCTCTAATCGAGCAACAGATACTCTTTGAAAATGATATTCTTGGTGTTATAGGAAAAAAATTGTAGTTATCATACCTATCAGCTGATGTGACATCGTTTTCGTCCAGAAACCACAATGACCATTTAAAATTTTGAAACAATTTGTTAAGGCTCAATAAAACTCCTTTCTCATGTTGCCACAACGTTATCTAAGCTTGCTGAATCTTCCTCTCTCACCTTGACTGAGAGTGTAAGATCTAGCGATACGACACAATTTTCCGATGTACATTGAGGAGATGATACTTCGATCCTGTATTTTTGGGGATGAGTAGTAAGAAAGAGTCAAATGATTCAACTCAGAAATGAAAAAATCATCTTTGCTTAAAAAGTATTAGAAACATTTTTCAGTGCATCTGTGTCTTCAGACCTCTCACAGGAGGATGATCGTTAGAGAAATGTTTGTTGGATCTTGGATGTACCTACATCTCTCCTCCGCTTCAATGTTATGAAATCCAAGTGAATCTTCATGTTTTTTTTTCTGTTGATGGTATCCAAGAAAGAAACCGATGTCAGCTTAAAGTGCTTCCGTGGTGTGTGTAGTCTGTAGTGTTTATGGTTTACAATATCGCATCTTAAAGTCGATTTTGAATAACTGAAGAGTCGCACAGAGACTTTTGTTTGAAAAAGCAAGACCAGTTCCCCGGGATGGAGTTGTGAGAAAAAACCAGGTAAGTGGAAAAACTGCCATTGGATTGTGTTATGATTGTTTTTCATTTTTCATTGCATTTTGTTTTTCTTATTTGTGTTGTGAATTATACGGTTATGCTCGCGTGTATTTACTTAATTGAGTCGCGAATTATGATGATTGATGAGATTAGATGGGAGGGACAGATGCGCTTACGAGATTAGTAATCATTTCCTTAATCAATTGCTAATTGTTGGGTCGGGCTGAAAACCATTACAGGGAGATGCTGTTGAGACTTTAATTTTTTTCTTCTGAATCTCTTTGTGCTATGGATTGATGTGTGGCTCAATGGTTGTTTTTCCTCTTTTCTTTTGCACTCACAGACGCAACGTATGGTTTTGTTTGATTAGTATGGATTGCTCAAATGACCTTCTTTTTGTAATAGATTTTTTTTTTATATTATATTGGTCTGGTTTAAATAATAATGGCTCAACTTCTGGTTCGATGTGTGCTGATGAAGTTGTATCTTAATAAACCTGTATGGGACAGTTGTGTCGAATGAGAATTGAAGAGAGCAGCGAAAGCAGATATGGGTTTTGTTATGATAGCGATAGCCTCGACCCGCTCCGCCAAGGTAAAAACGCGGTTAGGTTAGGTTTAAATGGGTTTAAGGAAAACAACTGACACATTTAGACCAATATTGGGTCATTGTGGTACCATAAGAAAAGTGTGCGAGAGTACCTCACTTAACTAACCTTTGGAGATTCTAATAAAGCGATAGAGGTCGATCTGTTTTCGCCAGATCGCTTGGATCATCAAGGAAACAATATCCTAGATGCAGTTTTCTTTTGAGGGAGAGTGCAGGACATGAGAAGAGGAGGTGTGGGACTGTCTCTTCCTCCATCTAAGCAGCTTCTGCAGAAGTCGTTGCGGAGCTAATGTGCAATCTGGTTATGGATAACAAATGTCTTATGCGTTTTAGACAGGTAGGTACATATCTTAACGCACAAAAGAACTATGAACTAAACATAAAAACATGGCATGGCAAAAAACAGTGATTCACTTTTCTTGAAATTTTTGTAAATATTTTTTACTAAGGAAAATACCTACATATTTTTTTTTCAATTTATTCAATGAATTAAAAGGTTTTTAGATCTTTGGAAACTGCCTTAATTGGTGATAGTGTGCAGTTTATGTTAGTGACTTGTACAAAAGGATACCAAAGGATACCGATATTGTGCTTTGTTTTAAATCTTTTTTCGTTGTCGAAAGTCGACCATTGAAGTAAGTTCATAGACTTGATAATTTTATTGAATTGATTTAATTGAAAAACGATTGAGAACGTTATGTACCGGACTACCGGTATATGGGTTAACTGTGTTTGTCTAGAAACAAAATCCATCTTCTTCTCGTCAAAATATTGGCGGATATTGGAATGCGGTACGTTTCACAGTCTTAAAATGTCGCGACGGCGACGTTTCACAGTCTTAAAAATGTCGCGATATTCCAAATTCTCCCCAGCGCAAACACAGAAACAACTTCATTCGGTGTGCGTCGCAACATTAAGTGTCTTTAATGTTCAAAAGTGTTTTTTTATATAATTAACGCGCGGGTTATGAATACCTTACTGTGTTTTAAAACACATTGCGAGCATTTAGGAAAATAGGAAAGGATTTAAAAGGAGAAACGAATGCACATTGCTTTCGAATTTTAATGAATTGAAATGTAAGAGAAAAACATAGCATTACACATTCGAATGGTGCGACTCAAATATGAATTTCTATACTTCACTGTACGTCCGAAGGTGGGCTCAATGTAAATCTGATGAGCATTCCTGGCGAGGCGGGTGTTGTGGCTGAATTGTTTCAGAGAGGAGGAATGCAAGTGACTATTTCATTAGAGCACTTACTTATTTACTTAGGTGGGCATTGCAGTTCGGGGTGAACCTGGGCCTCAACCATCATCCTTCTATAACGACTTCGAATTCGGGCGAGCTCTCTCCAGTTGTGCACTCTAAGTCGGTGGAGGTCTTCATCCACTTGATTGCGCCACCTAAGACGAGGTCTTCCCATTCCGCGATTTCCCTGCAATGTGCTTTCGAAAACCCGTCGAGCCAGAGCATTTGGGTCCATCCGCTCTACATGGCCCAACCATCGTAGCCTCGCGATGCGTACTTTTCTGGCTATGCCCATGTACGTACGGGGCCAGAGATCATTCGGAGAATTTTTCTTTGGAAACGACCAAGAGTTTCCTCATCCGCTTTCGATAAGATCCATGCTTCCGCGCCGTTAAGCAGGACTGGGATAATCAAGGTCTTATACAAGGTCACCTTGGTTTTTCTAGAGAGGGTTTTGGTCCTCAATTGCCTTCTTAACCCAAAGAAGCAACGGTTGGCAAGAGTTATTCTCCGCACTGATGTTGTTGTCCGTGTCTACAGCGCATCCTAGGTAGACGAAGTCCTGAACTATCTCGAAGTTATGTCTGTCTATTGTGACGTTTTGTCCAATTCGTCGATGTTTTGTGCCCTTGTTTGATGACAACATGTATTTCGTTTTGCCCTCATTAACCATCAAACTCATTTTTGCAGCTGTTTCAATACTCGCAAAAGCACCTATGACATCACGGTTTTCTCTTTCCATTACGTCAATATCGTCTGCGAAAGCGAGTAATTGTACAGACCTTTGAAAGATTGTTCCTCTGGTGTTGACGTTTGAGTTTTGTATAATCTTGACAAGTATGATGTAAAAGAAATCGTATGACAGTTTGTCGCCTTGTCGAAACCCTCTTTAATTGAATTTAAAGTTGAATTTAAAGTTGAATCTAAAGTTGAATTTAAAGTTGAATTTAAAGTTGAATTTAAAGTTGAATTTAAAGTTAAATTTAAAGTTGAATTTAAAGTTCAATCTAAAGTTAAATTTAAAGTTGAATTTAAAGATAATTTTAAAGTTGAATGTAAATGTTTGAGAACGTATCTAATTTTATATAGCAGCATACAAATTATTTGCATTTAAATTTAATTATTATTTGGTGTTCGCATTTGACAAACCTAACATACGTTACCCTATTGTTTTTCTATATTTTGTCTACTGTAAATTAATTGCCATATGATGTAATCGGTAGCTAGTTGTAATTTGCTCAGAGTCCTTACTCTCTAGCTGTAATTTGCTCTTGATTCTTACTCTCTAGCTGTAATTCGCTCAGAGTTCTTACTCTCTAGCTGTAAATCAAATTTATTTCGTTTCTCTTTGTCTTGTTATTCGTACTAAAAGTGTTATACACAGCTGTTGATCATTCCATGTAATTAATTTTCACGGTCACTTGCATTTGGACCACACTCGAGGTAACACACAATAAATTTGTATCCAGTTTTAAATATCGTTGTTTTTTTCTTTTTTTGGTTACACTGCTTGCTAGTTGGTGCACCATTTTTGTCGTCGTGGGAAAAACCAAACCAAGAGTGCAAATTCAAAACTTTTTTCGATTCGTTATCATACATTTTTTGGTCCGTGTCTCGCCGGATGCATTCGATATAAAATACAGTCCACCATTGGAATTAAATCGAGACAATAATTAATCGGGTTTTTAATATTTTGTCGACACGAGTGTGAGCAGCTAGCATCAATATCGCTAGCCATAGTGGTCTTAGGAGCACCCCACATTGAAATTCGGTAACTGAGATTATTCGGTTGATCGCGGCAAAAAGTTTAGGGCTTCTCAAATCGAGTGTTTCGTCGGGTTGAGAAACTTAATTTAAAATGGCTCAAGCGCTTTCACTAGCGGCTCTTCGCGCCACACGTGGCCATCTTAAAGGCTCTTTGACGAGACTTTCGTCGTTCGCAGAGTCCATTGATGGCAGAACCTCAATGTGCGATTTAGAGGTGAGGTTGAGCAAAGCAATTAGTGCTTGGGATGAGTTCAATATAACTCAAAAGCAAATGTATGAGCTTGACGGTGTGGAAGGCTATATGGACCCGCTTCCAGAGTACGAGGACTTCGAGGGTAAATTTTTGGTGGTGCACGCTACCTTATTGACGGCTATAAAAGAGCGGGAAAAACTCGAGCGAAGCCAAGACGTTGTCGGTCTCCTTGCTGACCAGCAAAAATTAATTCTCGAATCGCTTAATAATTCGCGTAGTACAGATTCAAGAGATTTCTTTTTGCCTAAAATCCACATCGAACCGTTTTCCGGGGAGTACCACCAGTGGCCATCGTTTAGGGACATGTTTGAAAGTGCGGTTCATAGCAAACAGAATCTCACGCCGATTCAAAAATTTCTGTTTTTAAAATCGTGCTTGCGTAGCACCGCGTTAGGTCTTCTTAGCCATTTACCTTTAACAAATTCGACGTACGAAGACGCGTGGGCTCGGTTGGTAAAACGGTATGATAGGCCACGCCACATTATAAACGGTTACATCAAATCGTTCATGGACTTACCGTCGTCCAACCAGTGTAACGTCGAACAGTTACGGAAAATATCGAACGGTGCGGATGAAATTGTGAGGGGTTTGACTGCGGTGAATTCGCTCAGTCGAGATCCATGGATAATTTACCTTTTGCTTAACAAACTAGACCCCGAATCACGGAAAGCATGGTCCGAAGACAGTAGCACGGTAGATAATCCTACTATTGACGAGTTCCTAGATTTTTTGGAACGTCGATGTGATGCACTCGAGAGTGCACATTCTAGTTCGCGTGAAACTGTTAGGCCAAAGAGTTCGGGAGTAAAGAGCATGCACACCACATCGGCTTCATCGTGTGCCAAATGCAACGCTTCGCATCTGCTACCCCAGTGCCCAGACTTTTTGGGGATGACGGTTACTGCTCGAAGGGATTTCGTTAAATCCAACAAAAATTGTTTCAACTGCTTGCGGTCAGGTCATTCGTCGAATCGATGCCAGTCCAAATTTCGGTGTTCGGTATGCAAATCGCGTCACCATACCTTGGTGCACGACCCTTCGGTTTTCATAATTCGTAATGAAAATGTGCCAGCCAACACAACTCTTAACAGTTCGTTGAATCGAGTACCTATTCGGGAGTTTGTTCCTCAGAATACTTCGTCGGCTTCGACTTCAAATTCATTCGTGCTTAACAACCATTCGCTTAACACAGCTCATCCAATTCCACACACTTTGCTACCAACAGCTATAGGAAAGGTACAGGACGCTCATGGTGCGTATCAGGAAGTTCGAATCCTCATCGACTCAGGCTCGCAGGTTTCTTTCGTTACGGAGTCATGTGCCCAACGCCTGGGACTCAAACGAAGAAACGCTCGCATACCCATTAGCGGTATTGGATCTACCAGTGCGGGTAAATCCAGAGGCCTAATATCACTGGTAATTACGTCACGGTGTGATAAATTTAGTATCCCAGTTGATACTTACATCCTATCGAATGTGACTTCCAAGTTACCTACGATCTCGTTTAGCGTTGAGGATTGGGAACACTTACACCAGTTGAACTTGGCTGATCCATCATTTAATAAATCACATCCTGTCGATATTTTGTTAGGCGCTGACAAAGCGTGGAATGTTTTAATCGAGGGAATTGTACAAAGCCAGCAAGGCCACCCCATTGCACACAATACAATCTTCGGTTGGGTGTTGGCCGGTCAGTTACCATCGTTGAAGAAGGCTAGCATTGTATCACATCACGCCGAGCTAGATGTGGACGCCATTTTACAAGCGTTTTGGACAATTGAAGAAGTCGACCCAAAGTTAATAACCTCCAAAGAAGACCAGGAGATTGAAGAACATTTTTTACGTACTCATCGCCGCGATGCTAATGGCAAGTATATTGTTGATCTTCCGTTCAAATCTCAAACCCAATTCGGGAATTCGTTTAATGGAGCTTTTTCGAGACTTAAATCCATGGAAAGGAAGTTTTCCAACGACAAAAGCTTTTATGAAAGCTACAACAACTTTTTGAAAGAATATTTGGCCTTAGGTCACATGACAAAGGTCCCCAGTGTGGACATCAACAAGCCAAATGTTTTTTATCTGCCTCACCATGCGGTGTTGAAACCGGACAGCACCAGCACTAAACTTCGGGTCGTTTTTGATGGGTCGTCCAAGGACTCGTACGGTCAGTGCCTTAATGACTCTTTGATGATTGGTCCACCCATTCAGAGGAATCTTTTCGCTGTTTGTCTTCGTTTTCGACGACATCAATTCGTTTTTACCGCGGACATCGTTAAAATGTTTCGCCAAATTTGGGTGTCGGATAAGGATTCCGATTTTCAACGTATCGTTTGGCGAGAGTCTCCGTCGGAACCTTTAGAACACTTTCGTTTGCGCACTGTGACCTACGGAACGTCCTGTGCACCTTTTCTTTCGGTTCGGGTTCTTGAGCAGCTTGCTAGAGACTATGAAAACGAGTTTCCTGTCGCTTCGGAAATAGTGTTAAACGATTTCTACGTTGATGACGTGGTTTCGGGCGGTGACACCTTGGATGAAGCGTTATATAAACAGTCGAACTTAATCGACCTTGTGTCAAAAGGCGGTATGCAATTAAGCAAGTGGCAAAGTAATTCGGTTAAACTTATCCCAAATAGCGACATTAGCGGTGAATCCAATGTGCTAATCGATACCGACGCGGATTCGTGGATAAAAGTGCTCGGGCTTTATTGGAACTCAAAGTGCGATGTCTTTAGCTTTCGGTTAAACTGTGTGCCTACCGAATCGGTCACAAAAAGACAAATCCTTCGTGACGTTGCACGTATTTTCGATCCACTCGGGTTTCTTTGTCCTTCGGTCGTTTTATTGAAAATTCTCCTCCAAGAACTTTGGCATCGGAATTTGGAGTGGGACCAACAAGTCCCAAATGCAATCGCTATGCAATGGAATCGGTATCGAAGTGAACTATCGAATTTGACAAACATTCAAATACCTAGACCCATCGGGTTATCACGCGATTCGTTTCAAATACATGGGTTTTCGGATGCATCGAGTGCTGCCTACGCTGCGGTGATTTATTCGCGCTTTCGTCGTGTCGATGGTAGCTTCGAAACCAACATAATTGCGGCTAAATCTCGTGTTGCCCCTTTAAAACAACTCAGTATTCCCCGCTTAGAGCTCTGCGGCGCTCTTCTGTTGGCCAGACTACTCGTTGCAGTACAACAGGCCTTAAACGTAACATTCGCTGATGTATACGCGTGGTGTGATTCAAGGGTCGTCCTTTCGTGGTTGTCCGCTCCTGCACGTAAGTGGAACATTTTCGTCGGTAATCGCACAGCTGAAATTTTACAGGCCATTCCAATGTCCAGATGGTTTCATGTTCGATCTGCGAGCAATCCAGCCGATTGCGCTTCACGCGGCATTTTACCGGCACAGCTGTTGCAGCACCCGCTTTGGTGGACAGGTCCCCAATGGCTTCGAGACGAACGTGAGAAGTGGCCGATTGTTGTCGAGTTTGACGACGATCCTAGGTGCATGACCGAAGCCAAAATCCAACCTACACACTCGTTACACACTGTGAGTGAGGAACATCCATTCGATATACTCTCCACCCGAATCTCATCATGGAACGTTTTGGTAAGAACTGTTGTCCAAATAAATCGCGCTATCGCAATTTGCAAGGGAAAGAAACATTCCTCAATTCTGTTCAAACCAGATGAGATGTTTGAAGCAAAAAATCGGATCATCAGATGGCTACAGGATAAATTCTTTGGTGATGACATTAAGTCCTACAAACGCCGTGGGTTTTTTCCGAACAACTGCAAATTAATCAATCTTACTCCATTTCTAGATAGCGACAACATTCTTCGAGTTGGAGGCAGAATTCAAAACGCTGATATTTCGTTCAATGTAAAACACCCCATCATTCTACCCAAGGAACATGCTATCACCAAACTTATCCTTCGCGACGCACACGTTCGGTTCGTACACCCGGGTGTCTCTACTCTCTTCGCGCTCGTGAGACAAGAGTTTTGGATTATTGGCTGCCGGAATGTCATAAGACAAATAACTCATAATTGTGTAGACTGCTTTTTTCAAAGAACTCAAACTAATAAGCAACTAATGGGAAATCTTCCACCTCAAAGAATTCGACCTTGTAGACCATTTACGCATTGTGGTTGTGATTATGCCGGGCCTATATCCTTAAAAGTGAAATCAGGACGAAAATCAACCGTTTCTAAGGGCTATATCTCCCTCTTTGTGTGTTTTGTTACAAAAGCGATACATTTAGAACTTGTGAGTGATTTAACCACCGACGCGTTCCTTGCTGCCTTTCGTCGTTTCGTCGCGCGCCGTGGAAAACCATCGCATATGTATTCGGACAATGGCACAAATTTCGTGGGAGGTGCTCGGTTACTTTCAGAAATGCATGAACTCGTTCTATCTGAGCAACATAATTCGCTAATCGCAGAATCGTTAGCCCGAGAAGGCATATCGTGGCATTTTAACCCCCCTGCGGCACCACACTTCGGCGGTTTGTGGGAGGCAGGCGTCAAGTCTGTGAAGCGACATCTTCACCGGGTACTAGGACCAGATGTTCTTACCTTCGAACAATTTTACACACTATTAACGCAAATCGAAGCTGTGCTCAATTCGCGACCTTTATGCGCAATCTCTGATTCCGACTTAGATCCACTAACGCCTGCTCATTTCTTTCTAGGTGAGTCATATGCTGCGATCCCAGAGCCGTCACTGCTGGATATACCAATTAATCGACTATCCAGCTGGCAATCCCTACAAGCAAAAATCCAAGGGTACTGGAAGCGCTGGCAAACGGAATACTTGACATCACTGCAGAATCGTCCCAAATGGCAACAGAAAGAGGCAAACATTAAGGTCGATGATCTCGTCGTCATCAAAACAGCAAATCTACTGCCTGGAAAATGGTTTATGGGCAGAGTCATTCAGACCCATCCTGGCGCAGATGGTATAGTTCGTGTCGTCACACTTAAAACGGCTAATGGAAATCTTGTTCGACCAATTCACAAGTTAGCCATCCTACCCAGCTGCTGAAACGTTGTTCAGGGGCGGGGGAATGTTTGAGAACGTATCTAATTTTATATAGCAGCATACAAATTATTTGCATTTAAATTTAATTATTATTTGGTGTTCGCATTTGACAAACCTAACATACGTTACCCTATTGTTTTTCTATATTTTGTCTACTGTAAATTAATTGCCATATGATGTAATCGGTAGCTAGTTGTAATTTGCTCAGAGTCCTTACTCTCTAGCTGTAATTTGCTCTTGATTCTTACTCTCTAGCTGTAATTCGCTCAGAGTTCTTACTCTCTAGCTGTAAATCAAATTTATTTCGTTTCTCTTTGTCTTGTTATTCGTACTAAAAGTGTTATACACAGCTGTTGATCATTCCATGTAATTAATTTTCACGGTCACTTGCATTTGGACCACACTCGAGGTAACACACAATAAATTTGTATCCAGTTTTAAATATCGTTGTTTTTTTCTTTTTTTGGTTACACTGCTTGCTAGTTGGTGCACCATTTTTGTCGTCGTGGGAAAAACCAAACCAAGAGTGCAAATTCAAAACTTTTTTCGATTCGTTATCATACAGTAAATATGAATTAAAAGTTAAATTTAAAGTTGAATTAAAAGTTCAATTTAAAGTTGAATTTAAAGTTGAATTTAAAGTTAAATTTAAAGTTAAATTTAAAGTTGAATTTAAAGTTGAAATTAAAGTTAAATTTAAAGTTAAATTTAAAGTTGATAGACGAAAAATAACCATTTTTTGGGGGTTTGTAGAAGGGGGGACTCCATTTGAGACGCTTCATACGATCCCATCAAAACATTCCTGAGATCTCACTTTCCTGGGTGACCAAAATGCAAAAAGCTCCATATCTCGAGAACGGAGCGAGATAGACGAAAAATAACGATTTTTTGGGAGTTGTACGATGGGGGAACTTCATTTGAGACGCTTAATAGGATCCCATCAAAACATTCCTGAGATCTCACTTTCCTGGGTGACCAAAATGCAAAAAGCTCCATATCTCGAGAACGAAGCGAGATAGACGAAAAATAACGATTTTTTGGGGGCTTTTAGAAGGGGGAACTCCATTAGAGACGCTTCATACGATCCCATCAAAACATTCCTGAGATCTCACTTTCCTGAGTGACCAAAATGCAGAAAGCTCCATATCTCGAGAACGAAGTGAGATAGACGAAAAATAACGATTTTTTGGGAGTTGTACGATGGGGGAACTCCATTTGAGACGCTTAATACGATCCCATCAAAACATTCCTGAAATCTCACTTTCCTGGGTGACCAAAATGCAAAAAGCTCCATATCTCGAGAACGAAGCGAGATAGACGAAAAATAACGATTTTTTAGGGGTTGTACGGTGGGGGAATTCCTTTTGAGACGCTTAATACGATCCCATCAAAACATTCCTGAAATCTCACTTTCCTGGGTGACCAAAATGCAAAAAGCTCCATATCTCGAGAACGAAGCGAGATAGACGAAAAATAACGATTTTTTGGGGCTTTTAGAAGGGGGAACTCCATTAGAGACGCTTCATACGATCCCATCAAAACATTCCTGAGATCTCACTTTCCTGGGTGACCAAAATGCAAAAAGCTCCATATCTCGAGAACGGAGCGAGATAGACGAAAAATAACGATTTTTTGGGAGTTGTACGATGGGGGAACTTCATTTGAGACGCTTAATACGATTCCATCAAAACATTCCTGAAATCTCACTTTCCTGGGTGACCAAAATGCAAAAAGCTCCATATCTCGAGAACGAAGTGAGATAGACGAAAAATAACGATTTTTTGGGGCTTTTAGAAGGGGGAACTCCATTAGAGACGCTTCATACGATCCCATCAAAACATTAAAGAGATCTCACTTTCCTGGGTGACCAAAATGCAGAAAGCTCCATATCTCGAGAACGAAGTGAGATAGACGAAAAATAACGATTTTTTGGGAGTTGTACGATGGGGGAACTTCATTTGAGACGCTTAATACGATTCCATCAAAACATTCCTGAAATCTCACTTTCCTGGGTGACCAAAATGCAGAAAGCTCCATATCTCGAGAACGAAGCGAGATAGACGAAAAATAACGATTTTTTGGGGCTTTTAGAAGGGGGAACTCCATTAGAGACGCTTCATACGATCCCATCAAAACATTAAAGAGATCTCACTTTCCTGGGTGACCAAAATGCAGAAAGCTCCATATCTCGAGAACGGAGCGAGATAGACGAAAAATAACGATTTTTTGGGAGTTGTACGATGGGGGAACTTCATTTGAGACGCTTAATACGATTCCATCAAAACATTCCTGAAATCTCACTTTCCTGGGTGACCAAAATGCAAAAAGCTCCATATCTCGAGAACGAAGTGAGATAGACGAAAAATAACGATTTTTTGGGGCTTTTAGAAGGGGGAACTCCATTAGAGACGCTTCATACGATCCCATCAAAACATTAAAGAGATCTCACTTTCCTGGGTGACCAAAATGCAGAAAGCTCCATATCTCGAGAACGAAGTGAGATAGACGAAAAATAACGATTTTTTGGGAGTTGTACGATGGGGGAACTCCATTTGAGACGCTTAATACGATTCCATCAAAACATTCCTGAGATCTCACTTTCCTGGGTGACCAAAATGCAAAAAGCTCCATATCTCGAGAACGGAGCGAGATAGACGAAAAATAACGATTTTTTGGGAGTTGTACGATGGGGGAACTTCATTTGAGACGCTTAATACGATTCCATCAAAACATTCCTGAAATCTCACTTTCCTGGGTGACCAAAATGCAAAAAGCTCCATATCTCGAGAACGAAGTGAGATAGACGAAAAATAACGATTTTTTGGGGCTTTTAGAAGGGGGAACTCCATTAGAGACGCTTCATACGATCCCATCAAAACATTAAAGAGATCTCACTTTCCTGGGTGACCAAAATGCAGAAAGCTCCATATCTCGAGAACGAAGTGAGATAGACGAAAAATAACGATTTTTTGGGAGTTGTACGATGGGGGAACTCCATTTGAGACGCTTAATACGATTCCATCAAAACATTCCTGAAATCTCACTTTCCTGGGTGACCAAAATGCAAAAAGCTCCATATCTCGAGAACGAAGCGAGATAGACGAAAAATAACGATTTTTTGGGGCTTTTAGAAGGGGGAACTCCATTAGAGACGCTTCATACGATCCCATCAAAACATTAAAGAGATCTCACTTTCCTGGGTGACCAAAATGCAGAAAGCTCCATATCTCGAGAACGAAGTGAGATAGACGAAAAATAACGATTTTTTGGGAGTTGTACGATGGGGGAACTCCATTTGAGACGCTTAATACGATTCCATCAAAACATTCCTGAAATCTCACTTTCCTGGGTGACCAAAATGCAAAAAGCTCCATATCTCGAGACCGAAGCGAGATAGACGAAAAATAACGATTTTTTGGGGTTTGTACGATGGGGAAACTCCATTTGAGACGCTTAATACGATCCCATCAAAACATTCCTGAAATCTCACTTTCCTGGGTGACCAAAATGTAAAAAGCTCCATATCTCGAGAACGAAGCGAGATAGACGAAAAATAACGATTTTTTGGGGCTTTTAGAAGGGGGAACTCCATTAGAGACGCTTCATACGATCCCATCAAAACATTAAAGAGATCTCACTTTCCTGGGTGACCAAAATGCAGAAAGCTCCATATCTCGAGAACGAAGTGAGATAGACGAAAAATAACGATTTTTTGGGGTTTGTACGATGGGGAAACTCCATTTGAGGCGCTTAATACGATTCCATCAAAACATTCCTGAGATCTCACTTTCCTGGGTGACCAAAATGCAAAAAGCTCCATATCTCGAGAACGGAGCGAGATAGACGAAAAATAACGATTTTTTGGGAGTTGTACGATGGGGGAACTTCATTTGAGACGCTTAATACGATTCCATCAAAACATTCCTGAAATCTCACTTTCCTGGGTGACCAAAATGCAAAAAGCTCCATATCTCGAGAACGAAGTGAGATAGACGAAAAATAACGATTTTTTGGGGCTTTTAGAAGGGGGAACTCCATTAGAGACGCTTCATACGATCCCATCAAAACATTAAAGAGATCTCACTTTCCTGGGTGACCAAAATGCAGAAAGCTCCATATCTCGAGAACGAAGTGAGATAGACGAAAAATAACGATTTTTTGGGAGTTGTACGATGGGGGAACTCCATTTGAGACGCTTAATACGATTCCATCAAAACATTCCTGAAATCTCACTTTCCTGGGTGACCAAAATGCAAAAAGCTCCATATCTCGAGAACGAAGCGAGATAGACGAAAAATAACGATTTTTTGGGGCTTTTAGAAGGGGGAACTCCATTAGAGACGCTTCATACGATCCCATCAAAACATTAAAGAGATCTCACTTTCCTGGGTGACCAAAATGCAGAAAGCTCCATATCTCGAGAACGAAGTGAGATAGACGAAAAATAACGATTTTTTGGGAGTTGTACGATGGGGGAACTCCATTTGAGACGCTTAATACGATTCCATCAAAACATTCCTGAAATCTCACTTTCCTGGGTGACCAAAATGCAAAAAGCTCCATATCTCGAGACCGAAGCGAGATAGACGAAAAATAACGATTTTTTGGGGTTTGTACGATGGGGAAACTCCATTTGAGGCGCTTAATACGATCCCATCAAAACATTCCTGAAATCTCACTTTCCTGGGTGACCAAAATGTAAAAAGCTCCATATCTCGAGACCGAAGCGAGATAGACGAAAAATAACGATTTTTTGGGGTTTGTACGATGGGGAAACTCCATTTGAGGCGCTTAATACGATCCCATCAAACATGTTTTATGTGTTTTTGTGGATTGTAATGTCGGGTAGATTTCGGGTCGACTTTAGCAACATTAGGGGGTTGCGATCGAATTTCTTTGCTGTGTACGCTCACACTGCAAAATGCAGGCCAGCTGTTTTGGCACTAAGTGAAACACAGGTGGGTGTTGGTTCTGATCCCTCAGAATTCAACCTGCCTGGATATAGCTTAGTGCCACTATTCGCAATTGCGGGCGATTTCAATGTACACAATTCTGGTTGGCTTCGACATTCTGGCCAGACAACACCCGAAGGAAAATATGTTGAGATCTTCGCTGAGTTTAACGAACTAACTCAACTTGTTGATGAGCCCACTCGGGTTCCAGATATTGAAGGCCATGCGGCCAACACTCTTGACTTATTTCTCACTTCTCATCCCGAAAAATATAGGGTTATATTTAGTATCATCTCCTTTAGGCAAATCGGACCAATGTGTCATATCGGTAGATTTTTCGTTCTCCGTCACGGTAAAAAAAGATAAAGTCCCCAAAAGAACTGTATGGCAATACGAGAAAGCCAATTGGGACGGCCTGAATAATTTCTTTCGAAATTTTAATTGGTCATTGTGCTTTCTCGACGGAAACGTTGATGCATCAGCTGATATGATATCTAACGTAATTCTCAACGGCATGAGAAATTTTGTTCCTCACAGATTAAAAAGTATCATCCCCAAAGAGAATTCGTGGTTTGATTCAAGCTGTAAAGAGGCGATAAGGGATCGAGAAAGTAGTTTTCGAAAATTTAAAGACAACCCGACTGTAGAAAACCGAAATTTGTTCAAACGGGCTAGAAATATCTGTAATGCTCAAATACAAAGGGCTAAGTTTTTACATGACCAAAAAGTAAGGCAAAAAATACTATTGTGTCCAAAAGGAAGTAAAAACTTTTGGTCTTTTGTCAAGAACATTAAGAACTCGACCACGTCATCGGTCCCAACGCTCGTCTTCAATGACTCTCCGTATGTCAGCTCCATCGACAAAGCCAATTTGCTGGCAGCTCAATTTGCTGCCAACTCGACACTTCCTTATAGCATATTGGCTCCACCTGAGCTGGAGTCTGCAAATTCTTTGATGAAGCAGATATTTTTTCGAACTCGCTCGGTCGCGAGAGTCCTCAAAGATCTCAACATACATAAATCCGCTGGTCCAGATGGTATCCCCGCCGTTATTCTGAAGAGGTGTTCTTCTACGCTGGCAAAACCACTGCGTAAACTTTTCCATCTTTCCTATTCTGCTGGGATTTTTCCAAGCAGATGGAAAACTGCATTTGTCCAGCCCGTCCCTAAAAAAGGCGAATCTTAATCCCCTTCCAATTACCGTCCAATTGCACTAACGTCCCTTCTTTCCAAGGTCATGGAAACGTTGATAAACCGTCAACTTATGAAATATTTTGAAGAACGAAAGCTTCTTAATGACCGTCAGTACGGCTTTCGTAGCAAACGGTCCACTGGTGATTTGATGGCTTATCTCACCGAAAAGTGGAACCAATCTTGTTTTGGAGAAAGTAAGATTATTGCGCTTGATATTTCTAAAGCATTTGATAGAGTTTGGCATCAGGCTCTTTTATCGAAAATGCGTGCTTTTGGTATCGATGAGTCTCTTCTTCGTTGGATTAGAAATTACCTTTCCGACCGTTCAATACAAGTTGTGTTGGATGGCTTCAAGTCTGATACCCACTTAATAAATGCTGGTGTGCCCCAGGGCTCCGTTTTGTCTCCGACTCTCTTCCTCATTTTCATTAATGATCTCTTGTCTGAAACTTCTAATCCACTTAACTGTTTTGCTGACGACTCGACCCTCAGCTTTTCATATTCGTTTCCAAATTCACGTCCCTGCTCTTCGGATGTGGAACTGGAACGGTTGCGTATGATAAGCTCATTGAATTCTGACCTTGACAGCATTGTTGCATGGGGTCTTATGAACCGAGTAGAATTCAATGCTTCGAAAACTCAATGCTGTCTCTTGTCGTTGAAGCTTAACATTCCCCCATTGCCATTATCCATGAATGGTACCTGAATCGAAGAAACCGAAAAGCTGTCAGTACTTGGTATGTGTGTAAACGATGATCTTCGTTGGAACGACCACATATTTGAAGTCGCCAAAAACGCTGCTAAATGCTTAGGTTTCTTGAGACGATGCAGGAAGTTCTTCACCCCTCTGATCTGGCTACAATTTATAAGGCCTTCATCCGCCCAAAACTGGAATATAACTCTCATATCTGGTCAGGTGCTTCTCAAACATCTTTGCGCCTACTTGATAGGGTACAAAATAGAGCGTTAAGATTGATAGGTGATAGTTCAATCGTAGAATCGATTGATTCTCTTGGACATCGTCGAAACGTTACCTGTCTCTCTCTCTTTTATCGCTTTTTCCACAAACAGTGCTCTAGTGAAATAGCCAGCTGCATTCCTCCCTTGAAACAATTTAGCCGCAACACCCGCCTCGCTAGGAATGCTCATCAGTTCTGCCTTGAGCCCAACTTCGGGCGTACAGTCAAGTATAGAGATTCTTATTTTAGTCGTACCACCCGAATGTGGAATGCTTTACCTGGCTCTGTGTTTCCCCTGCATTACGATTTACAAAGATTCAAAAGCAACGTGCATCGATGTCTCCTTTCAAATCCTCTCCTACTTTCCTAAATGCTCGCACTGTGTTTAATAACATTATAAGGGTAGTCATAACCCCTTGATGTGCGCGTTCATTATAAAAAAAAAAAAAAAAAAAAAAAACATTCCTGAAATCTCACTTTCCTGGGTGACCAAAATGTAAAAAGCTCCATATCTCGAGAACGAAGCGAGATAGACGAAAAATAACGATTTTTTGGGGGTTGTACGATGGGGAAACTCCATTTGAGGCGCTTAATACGATCCCATCAAAACATTCCTGAAATCTCACTTTCCTGGGTGACCAAAATGCAAAAAGCTCCATATCTCGAGAACGAAGCGAGATAGACGAAAAATAACGATTTTTTAGGGGTTGTACGGTGGGGGAATTCCATTTGAGGCGCTGAATTCGACCCCATCAAAACATTCCTGAAATCTCACTTTCCTGGGTGACCAAAATGCAAAAAGCTCCATATCTCGAGAACGAAGTGAGATAGACGAAAAATAACGATTTTTTGGGGTTTGTACGATGGGGAAACTCCATTTGAGGCGCTTAATACGATCCCATCAAAACATTCCTGAAATCTCACTTTCCTGGGTGACCAAAATGTAAAAAGCTCCATATCTCGAGAACGAAGCGAGATAGACGAAAAATAACGATTTTTTAGGGGTTGTACGGTGGGGGAACTTCATTTGAGGCGCTTAATACGATCCCATCAAAACATTCCTGAAATCTCACTTTCCTGGGTGACCAAAATGTAAAAAGCTCCATATCTCGAGACCGAAGCGAGATAGACGAAAAATAACGATTTTTTAGGGGTTGTACGATGGGGGAATTCCTTTTGAGACGCTTAATACGATCCCATCAAAACATTCCTGAAATCTCACTTTCCTGGGTGACCAAAATGTAAAAAGCTCCATATCTCGAGACCGAAGCGAGATAGACGAAAAATAACGATTTTTTAGGGGTTGTACAATGGGGGAATTCCTTTTGAGACGCTTAATGCGATTCCATCAAAACATTCCTGAAATCTCACTTTCCTGGGTGACCAAAATGCAAAAAGCTCCATATCTCGAGAACGAAGCGAGATAGACGAAAAATAACGATTTTTTGGGGGTTGTACGATGGGGGAATTCCTTTTGAGACGCTTAATGCGATCCCATCAAAACATTCCTGAGATCTCACTTTCCTGGGTGACCAAAATGCAGAAAGCTCCATATCTCGAGAACGAAGTGAGATAGACGAAAAATAACGATTTTTTGGGAGTTGTACGATGGGGAAACTCCAATTGAGGCGCTTCATACGATCCCATCAAAACATTCCTGAGATCTCACTTTCCTGGGTGACCAAAATGTAAAAAGCTCCATATCTCGAGACCGAAGCGAGATAGACGAAAAATAACGATTTTTTGGGGTTTGTACGATGGGGAAACTCCATTTGAGGCGCTTAATACGATCCCATCAAAACATTCCTGAAATCTCACTTTCCTGGGTGACCAAAATGTAAAAAGCTGCATATCTCGAGACCGAAGCGAGATAGACGAAAAATAACGATTTTTTGGGGTTTGTACGATGGGGAAACTCCATTTGAGGCGCTTAATACGATCCCATCAAAACATTCCTGAAATCTCACTTTCCTGGGTGACCAAAATGTAAAAAGCTCCATATCTCGAGACCGAAGCGAGATAGACGAAAAATAACGATTTTTTGGGGATTGTACGATGGGGGAACGCCATTTGAGGCGCTTAATACGATCCCATCAAAACATTCCTGAAATCTCACTTTCCTGGGTGACCAAAATGTAAAAAGCTCCATATCTCGAGAACGAAGCGAGATAGACGAAAAATAACGATTTTTTAGGGGTTGTACGGTGGGGGAATTCCTTTTGAAACGCTTAATGCGATCCCATCAAAACATTCCTGAAATCTCACTTTCCTGGGTGACCAAAATGTAAAAAGCTCCATATCTCGAGAACGAAGCGAGATAGACGAAAAATAACGATTTTTTAGGGGTTGTACGGTGGGGGAATTCCTTTTGAAACGCTTAATGCGATCCCATCAAAACATTCCTGAAATCTCACTTTCCTAGGTGACCAAAATGTAAAAAGCTCCATATCTCGAGAACGAAGCGAGATAGACGAAAAATAACGATTTTTTGGGGGTTGTACGATGGGGGAACTCCATTTGAGGCGCTTAATACGATCCCATCAAAACATTACTGAAATCTCACTTTCCTGGGTGACCAAAATGTAAAAAGCTCCATATCTCGAGACCGAAGCGAGATAGACGAAAAATAACGATTTTTTGGGGTTTGTACGATGGGGAAACTCCATTTGAGGCGCTTAATACGATCCCATCAAAACATTCCTGAAATCTCACTTTCCTGGGTGACCAAAATGTAAAAAGCTGCATATCTCGAGACCGAAGCGAGATAGACGAAAAATAACGATTTTTTGGGGTTTGTACGATGGGGAAACTCCATTTGAGGCGCTTAATACGATCCCATCAAAACATTCCTGAAATCTCACTTTCCTGGGTGACCAAAATGTAAAAAGCTCCATATCTCGAGACCGAAGCGAGATAGACGAAAAATAACGATTTTTTGGGGATTGTACGATGGGGGAACGCCATTTGAGGCGCTTAATGCGATCCCATCAAAACATTCCTGAAATCTCACTTTCCTAGGTGACCAAAATGTAAAAAGCTCCATATCTCGAGAACGAAGCGAGATAGACGAAAAATAACGATTTTTTAGGGGTTGTACGGTGGGGGAATTCCATTTGAGGCGCTTAATACGATCCCATCAAAACATTACTGAAACCTCACTTTCCTGGGTGACCAAAATGTAAAAAGCTCCATATCTCGAGACCGAAGCGAGATAGACGAAAAATAACGATTTTTTGGGGATTGTACGATGGGTGAACGCCATTTGAGGCGCTTAATACGATCCCATCAAAACATTCCTGAAATCTCACTTTCCTGGGTGACCAAAATGTAAAAAGCTCCATATCTCGAGAACGAAGCGAGATAGACGAAAAATAACGATTTTTTAGGGGTTGTACGGTGGGGGAATTCCTTTTGAAACGCTTAATGCGATCCCATCAAAACATTCCTGAAATCTCACTTTCCTGGGTGACCAAAATGTAAAAAGCTCCATATCTCGAGAACGAAGCGAGATAGACGAAAAATAACGATTTTTTAGGGGTTGTACGGTGGGGGAATTCCTTTTGAAACGCTTAATGCGATCCCATCAAAACATTCCTGAAATCTCACTTTCCTGGGTGACCAAAATGTAAAAAGCTCCATATCTCGAGACCGAAGCGAGATAGACGAAAAATAACGATTTTTTGGGGTTTGTACGATGGGGAAACTCCATTTGAGGAGCTTAATACGATCCCATCAAAACATTCCTGAAATCTCACTTTCCTGGGTGACCAAAATGTAAAAGCTCCATATCTCGAGAACGAAGCGAGATAGACGAAAAATAACGATTTTTTAGGGGTTATACGATGGGGGAACTTCATTTGAGGCGCTTAATACGATCCCATCAAAACATTCCTGAAATCTCACTTTCCTGGGTGACCAAAATGTAAAAAGCTCCATATCTCGAGACCGAAGCGAGATAGACGAAAAATAACGATTTTTTGGGGGTTGTACGATGGGGAAATTCCATTTGAGGCGCTTAATACGATCCCATCAAAACATTCTTGAAATCTCACTTTCCTGGGTGACCAAAATGTAAAAAGCTCCATATCGCGAGAACGAAGCGAGATAGACGAAAAATAACGATTTTTTGGGGGTTGTACGATGGGGGAATTCCTTTTGAGACGCTTAATGCGATCCCATCAAAACATTCCTGAAATCTCACTTTCCTGGGTGTCCAAAATGTAAAAAGCTCCATATCTCGAGACCGAAGCGAGATAGACGAAAAATAACGATTTTTTGGGGGTTGTACGATGGGGAAATTCCATTTGAGGCGCTTAATACGATCCCATCAAAACATTCTTGAAATCTCACTTTCCTGGGTGACCAAAATGTAAAAAGCTCCATATCGCGAGAACGAAGCGAGATAGACGAAAAATAACGATTTTTTGGGGGTTGTACGATGGGGGAATTCCTTTTGAGACGCTTAATGCGATCCCATCAAAACATTCCTGAAATCTCACTTTCCTGGGTGACCAAAATGTAAAAAGCTCCATATCTCGAGACCGAAGCGAGATAGACGAAAAATAACGATTTTTTGGGGGTTGTACGATGGGGAAATTCCATTTGAGGCGCTTAATACGATCCCATCAAAACATTCTTGAAATCTCACTTTCCTGGGTGACCAAAATGTAAAAAGCTCCATATCTCGAGACCGAAGCGAGATAGACGAAAAATAACGATTTTTTGGGGGTTGTACGATGGGGAAATTCCATTTGAGGCGCTTAATACGATCCCATCAAAACATTCTTGAAATCTCACTTTCCTGGGTGACCAAAATGTAAAAAGCTCCATATCGCGAGAACGAAGCGAGATAGACGAAAAATAACGATTTTTTTGGGGTTTGTACGATGGGGAAACTCCATTTGAGGAGCTTAATACGATCCCATCAAAACATTCCTGAAATCTCACTTTCCTGGGTGACCAAAATGTAAAAAGCTCCATATCTCGAGACCGAAGCGAGATAGACGAAAAATAACGATTTTTTGGGGGTTGTACGATGGGGAAATTCCATTTGAGGCGCTTAATACGATCCCATCAAAACATTCTTGAAATCTCACTTTCCTGGGTGACCAAAATGTAAAAAGCTCCATATCGCGAGAACGAAGCGAGATAGACGAAAAATAACGATTTTTTGGGGGTTGTACGATGGGGGAATTCCTTTTGAGACGCTTAATGCGATCCCATCAAAACATTCCTGAAATCTCACTTTCCTGGGTGACAAAATGTAAAAAGCTCCATATCTCGAGACCGAAGCGAGATAGACGAAAAATAACGATTTTTTGGGGTTTGTACGATGGGGAAACTCCATTTGAGGAGCTTAATACGATCCCATCAAAACATTCCTGAAATCTCACTTTCCTGGGTGACCAAAATGTAAAAGCTCCATATCTCGAGAACGAAGCGAGATAGACGAAAAATAACGATTTTTTAGGGGTTTTACGATGGGGGAACTTCATTTGAGGCGCTTAATACGATCCCATCAAAACATTCCTGAAATCTCACTTTCCTGGGTGACCAAAATGTAAAAAGCTCCATATCTCGAGAACGAAGCGAGATAGACGAAAAATAACGATTTTTTGGGGGATAGGGGAATTCCTATTGAGCCGCTTAATGCGATCCCATCAAAACATTCCTGAAATCTCACTTTCCTGGGTGACCAAATGTAAAAAGCTCCGTATCTCGAGAACGAAGCGAGATAGACGAAAAATAACGATTTTTTGGGGGTTGTACAATGGGCAAACTCCAATTGAGGCGCTTAATACGATCCCATCAAAACATTCCTGAAATCTCACTTTCCTGGGTGACCAAAATGTAAAAAGCTCCATATCTCGAGAACGAAGCGAGATAGACGAAAAATAACGATTTTTTTGGGAGTTGTACGATGGGGGAACGCCATTTGAGGCGCTTAATACGATCCCATCAAAACATTCCTGAAATCTCACTTTCCTGGGTGACCAAAATGTAAAAAGCTCCGTATCTCGAGATACGAAGCGAGATAGACGAAAAATAACGATTTTTTAGGGGTTGTACGGTGGGGGAATTCCATTTGAGGCGCTTAATACGATCCCATCAAAACATTACTGAAATCTCACTTTCCTGGGTGACCAAAATGTAAAAAGCTCCGTATCTCGAGAACGAAGCGAGATAGACGAAAAATAACGATTTTTTAGGGGTTGTACGGTGGGGGAATTCCATTTGAGGCGCTTAATACGATCCCATCAAAACATTACTGAAATCTCACTTTCCTGGGTGACCAAAATGTAAAAAGCTCCATATCGCGAGAACGAAGCGAGATAGACGAAAAATAACGATTTTTTGGGGGTTGTACGATGGGGGAATTCCTTTTGAAACGCTTAATGCGATCCATCAAAACATTCCTGAAATCTCACTTTCCTGGGTGACCAAAATGTAAAAAGCTCCGTATCTCGAGAACGAAGCGAGATAGACGAAAAATAACGATTTTTTGGGGTTTGTACGATGGGGAAACTCCATTTGAGGCGCTTAATACGATCCCATCAAAACATTCCTGAAATCTCACTTTCCTGGGTGACCAAAATGTAAAAAGCTCCATATCTCGAGAACGAAGCGAGATAGACGAAAAATAACGATTTTTTGGGGGTTGTACGATGGGGGAATTCCTTTTGAGACGCTTAATGCGATCCCATCAAAACATTCCTGAAATCTCACTTTCCTGGGTGACCAAAATGTAAAAAGCTCCGTATCTCGAGAACGAAGCGAGATAGACGAAAAATAACGATTTTTTGGGGGTTGTACGATGGGGGAATTCCTTTTGAGACGCTTAATGCGATCCCATCAAAACATTCCTGAAATCTCACTTTCCTGGGTGACCAAAATGTAAAAAGCTCCGTATCTCGAGAACGAAGCGAGATAGACGAAAAATAACGATTTTTTGGGGGTTGTACGATGGGGAAACTCCATTTGAGGCGCTTAATACGATCCCATCAAAACATTCTTGAAATCTCACTTTCCTGGGTGACCAAAATGTAAAAAGCTCCATATCGCGAGAACGAAGCGAGATAGACGAAAAATAACGATTTTTTGGGGGTTGTACGATGTCGAAACTCCATTTGAGGCGCTTAATACGATCCCATCAAAACATTCTTGAAATCTCACTTTCCTGGGTGACCAAAATGCAAAAAGCTCCATATCTCGAGAACGAAGCGAGATAGACGAAAAATAACGATTTTTTTGGGGGTTGTACGATGGGGAAACTCCATTTGAGGCGCTTAATACGATCCCATCAAAACATTCCTGAAATCTCACTTTCCTGGGTGACCAAAATGTAAAAAGCTCCGTATCTCGAGAACGAAGCGAGATAGACGAAAAATAACGATTTTTTGGGGGTTGTACGATGGGGGAATTCCTTTTGAGACGCTTAATGCGATCCCATCAAAACATTCCTGAAATCTCACTTTCCTGGGTGACCCAAAATGTAAAAAGCTCCATATCTCGAGAACGAAGCGAGATAGACGAAAAATAACGATTTTTTGGGGGTTGTATGATGTCGAAACTCCATTTGAGGCGCTTAATACGATCCCATCAAAACATTCTTGAAATCTCACTTTCCTGGGTGACCAAAATGTAAAAAGCTCCATATCGCGAGAACGAAGCGAGATAGACGAAAAATAACGATTTTTTGGGGGTTGTACGATGGGGGAATTCCTTTTGAGACGCTTAATGCGATCCCATCAAAACATTCCTGAAATCTCACTTTCCTGGGTGTCCAAAATGTAAAAAGCTCCATATCTCGAGAACGAAGCGAGATAGACGAAAAATAACGATTTTTTGGGAGTTGTACGATGGGGGAACTCTATTTGAGGCGCTTTAATACGATCCCATCAAAACATTCCTGAAATCTCACTTTCCTGGGTGACCAAAATGTAAAAAGCTCCGTATCTCGAGAACGAAGCGAGATATACGAAAAATAACGATTTTTTGGCGGTTGTACGATGGGGAAACTCCATTTGAGGCGCTTAATACGATCCCATCAAAACATTCCTGAAATCTCACTTTCCTGGGCGACCAAAATGTAAAAAGCTCCATATCTCGAGAACGAAGCGAGATAGACGAAAAATAACGATTTTTTGGGGGTTGTACGATGGGGGAATTCCTTTTGAGACGCTTAATGCGATCCCATCAAAACATTCCTGAAATCTCACTTCCTGGGTGTCCAAAATGTAAAAAGCTCCATATCTCGAGAACGAAGCGAGATAGACGAAAAATAACGATTTTTTGGGAGTTGTACGATGGGGAAACTCTATTTGAGTCGCTTAATACGATCCCATCAAAACATTCCTGAAATCTCACTTTCCTGGGTGACCAAAATGTAAAAAGCTCCGTATCTCGAGAACGAAGCGAGATAGACGAAAAATAACGATTTTTTAGGGGTTTGTACGGTGGGGGAATTCCATTTGAGGCGCTTAATACGATCCCATCAAAACATTACTGAAATCTCACTTTCCTGGGTGACCAAATGTAAAAAGCTCCGTATCTCGAGAACGAAGCGATATAGACGAAAAATAACGATTTTTTAGGGGTTGTACGGTGGGGGAATTCCATTTGAGGCGCTTAATACGATCCCATCAAAACATTACTGAAATCTCACTTTCCTGGGTGACCAAAATGTAAAAAGCTCCATATCGCGAGAACGAAGCGAGATAGACGAAAAATAACGATTTTTTGGGGGTTGTACGATGGGGGAATTCCTTTTGAAACGCTTAATGCGATCCCATCAAAACATTCCTGAAATCTCAACTTTCCTGGGTGACCAAAATGTAAAAAGCTCCGTATCTCGAGAACGAAGCGAGATAGACGAAAAATAACGATTTTTTGGGGTTTGTACGATGGGGGAACTCAATTTGAGGCGCTTAATACGATCCCATCAAAACATTGCTGAAATCTCACTTTCCTGGGTGACCAAAATGTAAAAAGCTCCATATCTCGAGAACGAAGCGAGATAGACGAAAAATAACGATTTTTTGGGGGTTGTACGATGGGGGAATTCCTTTTGAGACGCTTAATGCGATCCCATCAAAACATTCCTGAAATCTCACTTTCCTGGGTGACCAAAATGTAAAAAGCTCCGTATCTCGAGAACGAAGCGAGATAGACGAAAAATAACGATTTTTTGGGGGTTGTACGATGGGGGAACTCCATTTGAGGCGCTTAATACGATCCCATCAAAACATTCCTGAAATCTCACTTTCCTGGGTGACCAAAATGTAAAAAGCTCCGTATCTCGAGAACGAAGCGAGATAGACGAAAAATAACGATTTTTTGGGGGTTGTACGATGGGGAAACTCCATTTGAGGCGCTTAATACGATCCCATCAAAACATTCCTGAAATCTCACTTTCCTGGGTGACCAGAATGTAAAAAGCTCCATATCGCGAGAACGAAGCGAGATAGACGAAAAATAACGATTTTTTGGGGGTTGTACGATGTCGAAACTCCATTTGAGGCGCTTAATACGATCCCATCAAAACATTCTTGAAATCTCACTTTCCTGGGTGACCAAAATGCAAAAAGCTCCATATCTCGAGAACGAAGCGAGATAGACGAAAAATAACGATTTTTTAGGGGTTGTACGATGGGGGAATTCCATTTGAGGCGCTTAATACGATCCCATCAAAACATTACTGAAATCTCACTTTCCTGGGTGACCAAAATGCAAAAAGCTCCATATCTCGAGAACGAAGCGAGATAGACGAAAAATAACGATTTTTTAGAGGTTGTACGGTGGGGGAATTCCATTTGAGGCGCTTAATACGATCCCATCAAAACATTCCTGAAATCTCACTTTCCTGGGTGACCAAAATGTAAAAAGCTCCATATCTCGAGAACGAAGCGAGATAGACGAAAAATAACGATTTTTTGGGGGTTGTACGATGGGGGAATTCCTTTTGAGACGCTTAATGCGATCCCATCAAAACATTCCTGAAATCTCACTTTCCTGGGTGACCAAAATGTAAAAAGCTCCGTATCTCGAGAACGAAGCGAGATAGACGAAAAATAACGATTTTTTTGGGGTTATACGATGGGGGAACTCCATTTGAGGCGCTTAATACGATCCCATCAAAACATTACTGAAATCTCACTTTCCTGGGTGACCAAAATGTAAAAAGCTCCATATCGCGAGAACGAAGCGAGATAGACGAAAAATAACGATTTTTTGGGGGTTTTACGATGTGGAAACTCCATTTGAGGCGCTTAATACGATCCCATCAAAACATTCTTGAAATCTCACTTTCCTGGGTGACCAAAATGCAAAAAGCTCCATATCTCGAGAACGAAGCGAGATAGACGAAAAATAACGATTTTTTAGAGGTTGTACGGTGGGTGAATTCCATTTGAGGCGCTTAATACGATCCCATCAAAACATTCCTGAAATCTCACTTTCCTGGGTGACCAAAATGTAAAAAGCTCCATATCTCGAGAACGAAGCGAGATAGACGAAAAATAACGATTTTTTGGGGGTTGTACGATGGGGGAATTCCTTTTGAGACGCTTAATGCGATCCCATCAAAACATTCCTGAAATCTCACTTTCCTGGGTGACCAAAATGTAAAAAGCTCCGTATCTCGAGAACGAAGCGAGATAGACGAAAAATAACGATTTTTTGGGGGTTGTACGATGGGGGAATTCCTTTTGAGACGCCTAATGCGATCCCATCAAAACATTCCTGAAATCTCACTTTCCTGGGTGTCCAAAATGTAAAAAGCTCCGTATCTCGAGAACGAAGCGAGATAGACGAAAAATAACGAATTTTTAGGGGTTGTACGGTGGGGGAATTCCATTTGAGGCGCTTAATACGATCCCATCAAAACATTCCTGAAATCTCACTTTCCTGGGTGACCAAAATGTAAAAAGCTCCATATCTCGAGAACGAAGCGAGATAGACGAAAAATAACGATTTTTTGGGGGTTGTACGATGTCGAAACTCCATTTGAGGCGCTTAATACGATCCCATCAAAACATTCCTGAAATCTCACTTTCCTGGGTGACCAAAATGTAAAAAGCTCCATATCTCGAGAACGAAGCGAGATAGACGAAAAATAACGATTTTTTGGGGGTTGTACGATGTCGAAACTCCATTTGAGGCGCTTAATACGATCCCATCAAAACATTCTTGAAATCTCACTTTCCTGGGTGACCAAAATGCAAAAAGCTCCATATCTCGAGAACGAAGCGAGATAGACGAAAAATAACGATTTTTTAGAGGTTGTACGGTGGGGGAATTCCATTTGAGGCGCTTAATACGATCCCATCAAAACATTCCTGAAATCTCACTTTCCTGGGTGACCAAAATGTAAAAAGCTCCATATCTCGAGAACGAAGCGAGATAGACGAAAAATAACGATTTTTTGGGGGTTGTACGATGGGGGAATTCCTTTTGAGACGCTTAATGCGATCCCATCAAAACATTCCTGAAATCTCACTTTCCTGGGTGACCAAAATGTAAAAAGCTCCGTATCTCGAGAACGAAGCGAGATAGACGAAAAATAACGATTTTTTGGGGGTTGTACGATGGGGGAATTCCTTTTGAGACGCCTAATGCGATCCCATCAAAACATTCCTGAAATCTCACTTTCCTGGGTGTCCAAAATGTAAAAAGCTCCGTATCTCGAGAACGAAGCGAGATAGACGAAAAATAACGATTTTTTAGGGGTTGTACGGTGGGGAATTCCATTTGAGGCGCTTAATACGATCCCATCAAAACATTCCTGAAATCTCACTTTCCTGGGTGACCAAAATGTAAAAAGCTCCATATCTCGAGAACGAAGCGAGATAGACGAAAAATAACGATTTTTTGGGGGTTGTACGATGTCGAAACTCCATTTGAGGCGCTTAATACGATCCCATCAAAACATTCCTGAAATCTCACTTTCCTGGGTGACCAAAATGTAAAAAGCTCCATATCTCGAGAACGAAGCGAGATAGACGAAAAATAACGATTTTTTAGAGGTTGTACGGTGGGGGAATTCCATTTGAGGCGCTTAATACGATCCCATCAAAACATTCCTGAAATCTCACTTTCCTGGGTGACCAAAATGTAAAAAGCTCCATATCTCGAGAACGAAGCGAGATAGACGAAAAATAACGATTTTTTGGGGGTTGTACGATGGGGGAATTCCTTTTGAGACGCTTAATGCGATCCCATCAAAACATTCCTGAAATCTCACTTTCCTGGGTGACCAAAATGTAAAAAGCTCCATATCGCGAGAACGAAGCGAGATAGACGAAAAATAACGATTTTTTGGGGGTTGTACGATGTCGAAACTCCATTTGAGGCGCTTAATACGATCCCATCAAAACATTCTTGAAATCTCACTTTCCTGGGTGACCAAAATGCAAAAAGCTCCATATCTCGAGAACGAAGCGAGATAGACGAAAAATAACGATTTTTTAGAGGTTGTACGGTGGGGGAATTCCATTTGAGGCGCTTAATACGATCCCATCAAAACATTCCTGAAATCTCACTTTCCTGGGTGACCAAAATGTAAAAAGCTCCATATCTCGAGAACGAAGCGAGATAGACGAAAAATAACGATTTTTTGGGGGTTGTACGATGGGGGAATTCCTTTTGAGACGCTTAATGCGATCCCATCAAAACATTCCTGAAATCTCACTTTCCTGGGTGACCAAAATGTAAAAAGCTCCGTATCTCGAGAACGAAGCGAGATAGACGAAAAATAACGATTTTTTGGGGGTTGTACGATGGGGGAATTCCTTTTGAGACGCCTAATGCGATCCCATCAAAACATTCCTGAAATCTCACTTTCCTGGGTGTCCAAAATGTAAAAAGCTCCGTATCTCGAGAACGAAGCGAGATAGACGAAAAATAACGATTTTTTAGGGGTTGTACGGTGGGGGAATTCCATTTGAGGCGCTTAATACGATCCCATCAAAACATTCCTGAAATCTCACTTTCCTGGGTGACCAAAATGTAAAAAGCTCCATATCTCGAGAACGAAGCGAGATAGACGAAAAATAACGATTTTTTGGGGGTTGTACGATGTCGAAACTCCATTTGAGGCGCTTAATACGATCCCATCAAAACATTCCTGAAATCTCACTTTCCTGGGTGACCAAAATGTAAAAAGCTCCATATCGCGAGAACGAAGCGAGATAGACGAAAAATAACGATTTTTTGGGGGTTGTACGATGTCGAAACTCCATTTGAGGCGCTTAATACGATCCCATCAAAACATTCCTGAAATCTCACTTTCCTGGGTGACCAAAATGTAAAAAGCTCCATATCGCGAGAACGAAGCGAGATAGACGAAAAATAACGATTTTTTAGGGGTTGTACGGTGGGGGAATTCCTTTTGAGACGCTTAATGCGATCCCATCAAAACATTCCTGAAATCTCACTTTCCTGGGTGACCAAAATGTAAAAAGCTCCGTATCTCGAGAACGAAGCGAGATAGACGAAAAATAACGATTTTTTGAGGGTTGTACGATGGGGAAACTCCATTTGAGGCGCTTAATACGATCCCATCAAAACATTCCTGAAATCTCACTTTCCTGGGTGACCAAAATGCAAAAAGCTCCATATCGCGAGAACGAAGCGAGATAGACGAAAAATAACGATTTTTTAGGGGTTGTACGGTGGGGGAATTCCTTTTGAGACGCTTAATGCGATCCCATCAAAACATTCCTGAAATCTCACTTTCCTGGGTGTCCAAAATGTAAAAAGCTCCGTATCTCGAGAACGAAGCGAGATAGACGAAAAATAACGATTTTTTGGGGGTTTTACGATGTGGAAACTCCATTTGAGGCGCTTAATACGATCCCATCAAAACATTCCTGAAATCTCACTTTCCTGGGTGACCAAAATGCAAAAAGCTCCATATCTCGAGAACGAAGCGAGATAGACGAAAAATAACGATTTTTTAGGGGTTGTACGGTGGGGGAATTCCTTTTGAGACGCTTAATGCGATCCCATCAAAACATTCCTGAAATCTCACTTTCCTGGGTGACCAAAATGTAAAAAGCTCCATATCTCGAGAACGAAGCGAGATAGACGAAAAATAACGATTTTTTGGGGGTTATACGATGGGGGAACTCCATTTGAGGCGCTTAATACGATCCCATCAAAACATTCCTGAAATCTCACTTTCCTGGGTGACCAAAATGCAAAAAGCTCCATATCTCGAGAACGAAGCGAGATAGACGAAAAATAACGATTTTTTAGGGGTTGTACGGTGGGGGAATTCCTTTTGAGACGCTTAATGCGATCCCATCAAAACATTCCTGAAATCTCACTTTCCTGGGTGACCAAAATGTAAAAAGCTCCATATCTCGAGAACGAAGCGATGGGGGAACTCCATTTGAGGCGCTTAATACGATCCCATCAAAAAATTCCTGAAATCTCACTTTCCTGGGTGACCAAAATGTAAAAAGCTCCATATCTCGAGAACGAAGCGAGATAGACGAAAAATAACGATTTTTTAGGGGTTGTACGGTGGGGGAATTCCTTTTGAGACGCTTAATGCGATCCCATCAAAACATTCCTGAAATCTCACTTTCCTGGGTGACCAAAATGTAAAAAGCTCCGTATCTCGAGAACGAAGCGAGATAGACGAAAAATAACGATTTTTTGGGGGTTGTACGATGGGGAAACTCCATTTGAGGCGCTTAATACGATCCCATCAAAACATTCCTGAAATCTCACTTTCCTGGGTGACCAAAATGTAAAAAGCTCCATATCTCGAGAACGAAGCGAGATAGACGAAAAATAACGATTTTTTAGGGGTTGTACGGTGGGGGAATTCCTTTTGAGACGCTTAATGCGATCCCATCAAAACATTCCTGAAATCTCACTTTCCTGGGTGACCAAAATGTAAAAAGCTCCGTATCTCGAGAACGAAGCGAGATAGACGAAAAATAACGATTTTTTGAGGGTTGTACGATGGGGAAACTCCATTTGAGGCGCTTAATACGATCCCATCAAAACATTCCTGAAATCTCACTTTCCTGGGTGACCAAAATGTAAAAAGCTCCATATCTCGAGAACGAAGCGAGATAGACGAAAAATAACGATTTTTTGGGGGTTGTACGATGGGGGAATTCCATTTGAGATGCTGAATTCGACCCCATCAAAACATTCCTGAAATCTCACTTTCCTGGGTGACCAAAATGCAAAAAGCTCCATATCTCGAGAACGAAGCGAGATAGACGAAAAATAACGAATTTTTGGGGGTTGTACGATGGGGGAATTCCATTTGAGACGCTGAATTCGACCCCATCAAAACATTCCTGAAATCTCACTTTCCTGGGTGACCAAAATGCAAAAAGCTCCATATCTCGAGAACGAAGCGAGGTAGACGAAAAATAACGATTTTTTGGGGGTTGTACGATGGGGAAACTCCATTTGAGGCGCTTAATACGATCCCATCAAAACATTCCTGAAATCTCACTTTCCTGGGTGACCAAAATGTAAAAAGCTCCATATCTCGAGAACGAAGCGAGATAGACGAAAAATAACGATTTTTTAGGGGTTGTACGGTGGGGGAATTCCTTTTGAGACGCTTAATGCGATCCCATCAAAACATTCCTGAAATCTCACTTTCCTGGGTGACCAAAATGTAAAAAGCTCCATATCTCGAGAACGAAGCGAGATAGACGAAAAATAACGATTTTTTAGGGGTTATACGATGGGGGAACTCCATTTGAGGCGCTTAATACGATCCCATCAAAACATTCCTGAAATCTCACTTTCCTGGGTGACCAAAATGTAAAAAGCTCCATATCTCGAGAACGAAGCGAGATAGACGAAAAATAACGATTTTTTGGGGGTTGTACGATGGGGGAATTCCTTTTGAGACGCTTAATGCGATCCCATCAAAACATTCCTGAAATCTCACTTTCGTGGGTGACCAAAATGTAAAAAGCTCCATATCTCGAGAACGAAGCGAGATAGACGAAAAATAACGATTTTTTGGGGGTTGTACGATGGGGGAATTCCATTTGAGACGCTGAATTCGACCCCATCAAAACATTCCTGAAATCTCACTTTCCTGGGTGACCAAAATGCAAAAAGCTCCATATCTCGAGAACGAAGCGAGATAGACGAAAAATAACGATTTTTTAGGGGTTGTACGGTGGGGGAATTCCTTTTGAGACGCTTAATGCGATCCCATCAAAACATTCCTGAAATCTCACTTTCCTGGGTGACCAAAATGTAAAAAGCCCCATATCTCGAGAACGAAGCGAGATAGACGAAAAATAACGATTTTTTGGGGGTTGTACGATGGTGGAATTCCTTTTGAGACGCTTAATGCGATCCCATCAAAACATTCCTGAAATCTCACTTTCCTGGGTGACCAAAATGCAAAAAGCTCCATATCTCGAGAACGAAGCGAGATAGACGAAAAATAACGATTTTTTAGGGGTTGTACGGTGGGGGAATTCCTTTTGAGACGCTTAATGCGATCCCATCAAAACATTCCTGAAATCTCACTTTCCTGGGTGACCAAAATGTAAAAAGCTCCATATCTCGAGAACGAAGCGAGATAGACGAAAAATAACGATTTTTTGGCGGTTGTACGATGGGGGAACTCCATTTGAGGCGCTTAATACGATCCCATCAAAACATTCCTGAAATCTCACTTTCCTGGGTGACCAAAATGCAAAAAGCTCCATATCTCGAGAACGAAGCGAGATAGACGAAAAATAACGATTTTTTAGGGGTTGTACGGTGGGGGAATTCCTTTTGAGACGCTTAATGCGATCCCATCAAAACATTCCTGAAATCTCACTTTCCTGGGTGACCAAAATGTAAAAAGCTCCATATCTCGAGAACGAAGCGAGATAGACGAAAAATAACGATTTTTTGGGGGTTATACGATGGGGGAACTCCATTTGAGGCGCTTAATACGATCCCATCAAAACATTCCTGAAATCTCACTTTCCTGGGTGACCAAAATGCAAAAAGCTCCATATCTCGAGAACGAAGCGAGATAGACGAAAAATAACGATTTTTTAGGGGTTGTACGGTGGGGGAATTCCTTTTGAGACGCTTAATGCGATCCCATCAAAACATTCCTGAAATCTCACTTTCCTGGGTGACCAAAATGTAAAAAGCTCCATATCTCGAGAACGAAGCGAGATAGACGAAAAATAACGATTTTTTAGGGGTTATACGATGGGGGAACTCCATTTGAGGCGCTTAATACGATCCCATCAAAACATTCCTGAAATCTCACTTTCCTGGGTGACCAAAATGTAAAAAGCTCCATATCTCGAGAACGAAGCGAGATAGACGAAAAATAACGATTTTTTAGGGGTTATACGATGGGGGAACTCCATTTGAGGCGCTTAATACGATCCCATCAAAACATTCCTGAAATCTCACTTTCCTGGGTGACCAAAATGTAAAAAGCTCCATATCTCGAGAACGAAGCGAGATAGACGAAAAATAACGATTTTTTAGGGGTTGTACGATGGGGGAACTCCATTTGAGGCGCTTAATACGATCCCATCAAAAAATTCCTGAAATCTCACTATCCTGGGTGACCAAAATGTAAAAAGCTCCATATCGCGAGAACGAAGCGAGATAGACGAAAAATAACGATTTTTTAGGGGTTATACGATGGGGGAACTCCATTTGAGGCGCTTAATACGATCCCATCAAAACATTCCTGAAATCTCACTTTCCTGGGTGACCAAAATGTAAAAAGCTCCATATCTCGAGAACGAAGCGAGATAGACGAAAAATAACGATTTTTTAGGGGTTAAACGATGGGGGAACTCCATTTGAGGCGCTTAATACGATCCCATCAAAACATTCCTGAAATCTCACTTTCCTGGGTGACCAAAATGTAAAAAGCTCCATATCTCGAGAACGAAGCGAGATAGACGAAAAATAACGATTTTTTAGGGGTTATACGATGGGGGAACTCCATTTGAGGCGCTTAATACGATCCCATCAAAACATTCCTGAAATCTCACTTTCCTGGGTGACCAAAATGTAAAAAGCTCCATATCTCGAGAACGAAGCGAGATAGACGAAAAATAACGATTTTTTAGGGGTTATACGATGGGGGAACTCCATTTGAGGCGCTTAATACGATCCCATCAAAACATTCCTGAAATCTCACTTTCCTGGGTGACCAAAATGTAAAAAGCTCCATATCTCGAGAACGAAGCGAGATAGACGAAAAATAACGATTTTTTAGGGGTTGTACGATGGGGGAACTCCATTTGAGGCGCTTAATACGATCCCATCAAAAAATTCCTGAAATCTCACTATCCTGGGTGACCAAAATGTAAAAAGCTCCATATCGCGAGAACGAAGCGAGATAGACGAAAAATAACGATTTTTTAGGGGTTGTACGATGGGGGAACTCCATTTGAGGCGCTTAATACGATCCCATCAAAACATTCCTGAAATCTCACTTTCCTGGGTGACCAAAATGTAAAAAGCTCCATATCTCGAGAACGAAGCGAGATAGACGAAAAATAACGATTTTTTAGGGGTTATACGATGGGGGAACTCCATTTGAGGCGCTTAATACGATCCCATCAAAACATTCCTGAAATCTCACTTTCCTGGGTGACCAAAATGTAAAAAGCTCCATATCTCGAGAACGAAGCGAGATAGACGAAAAATAACGATTTTTTAGGGGTTGTACGATGGGGGAACTCCATTTGAGGCGCTTAATACGATCCCATCAAAAAATTCCTGAAATCTCACTATCCTGGGTGACCAAAATGTAAAAAGCTCCATATCGCGAGAACGAAGCGAGATAGACGAAAAATAACGATTTTTTGGGGGTTGTACGATGGGGGAATTCCTTTTGAGACGCTTAATGCGATCCCATCAAAACATTCCTGAAATCTCACTTTCCTGGGTGACCAAAATGTAAAAAGCTCCATATCTCGAGAACGAAGCGAGATAGACGAAAAATAACGATTTTTTGGGGGTTATACGATGGGGGAACTCCATTTGAGGCGCTTAATACGATCCCATCAAAACATTCCTGAAATCTCACTTTCCTGGGTGACCAAAATGCAAAAAGCTCCATATCTCGAGAACGAAGCGAGATAGACGAAAAATAACGATTTTTTAGGGGTTGTACGGTGGGGGAATTCCTTTTGAGACGCTTAATGCGATCCCATCAAAACATTCCTGAAATCTCACTTTCCTGGGTGACCAAAATGTAAAAAGCTCCATATCTCGAGAACGAAGCGAGATAGACGAAAAATAACGATTTTTTAGGGGTTATACGATGGGGGAACTCCATTTGAGGCGCTTAATACGATCCCATCAAAACATTCCTGAAATCTCACTTTCCTGGGTGACCAAAATGTAAAAAGCTCCATATCTCGAGAACGAAGCGAGATAGACGAAAAATAACGATTTTTTAGGGGTTATACGATGGGGGAACTCCATTTGAGGCGCTTAATACGATCCCATCAAAACATTCCTGAAATCTCACTTTCCTGGGTGACCAAAATGTAAAAAGCTCCATATCTCGAGAACGAAGCGAGATAGACGAAAAATAACGATTTTTTAGGGGTTGAACGATGGGGGAACTCCATTTGAGGCGCTTAATACGATCCCATCAAAAAATTCCTGAAATCTCACTATCCTGGGTGACCAAAATGTAAAAAGCTCCATATCGCGAGAACGAAGCGAGATAGACGAAAAATAACGATTTTTTGGGGGTTGTACGATGGGGGAATTCCTTTTGAGACGCTTAATGCGATCCCATCAAAACATTCCTGAAATCTCACTTTCCTGGGTGACCAAAATGTAAAAAGCTCCATATCTCGAGAACGAAGCGAGATAGACGAAAAATAACGATTTTTTAGGGGTTAAACGATGGGGGAACTCCATTTGAGGCGCTTAATACGATCCCATCAAAAAATTCCTGAAATCTCACTATCCTGGGTGACCAAAATGTAAAAAGCTCCATATCGCGAGAACGAAGCGAGATAGACGAAAAATAACGATTTTTTGGGGGTTGTACGATGGGGGAATTCCTTTTGAGACGCTTAATGCGATCCCATCAAAACATTCCTGAAATCTCACTTTCGTGGGTGACCAAAATGTAAAAAGCTCCATATCTCGAGAACGAAGCGAGATAGACGAAAAATAACGATTTTTTGGGGGTTGTACGATGGGGGAATTCCATTTGAGATGCTGAATTCGACCCCATCAAAACATTCCTGAAATCTCACTTTCCTGGGTGACCAAAATGCAAAAAGCTCCATATCTCGAGAACGAAGCGAGATAGACGAAAAATAACGATTTTTTGGGGGTTGTACGATGGGG